>JAKUCM010002321.1:0-113952 GCA_023374145.1 Lepidium sativum | reverse complement strand
GAAATATCCAATTAGCAAATTACGTATATGCTGGGACTCGCGAATTTACGAATTGACCAGCTGCTTCATAAACTTCGCACACGTATTTCGAATACGCTTTCCTTTAAATCAGGGACAAAAAGGTAAACTAAGCTACCTGCCCATCTGTCTATTCCCTGGTTTTCATTATCTTGTTCTCTTAAATGAATTAAAAATTTGATTTTTTTGAAATAATTTGGTTTTAATTTTTTTTAATTGCAGTTTCCCTATGTCTGCTATTCGGAATCCGAAGAAAGCCAGGTAATGAGACTTACAGTGAAAATCTACAGAGGGAGATAGCGAAGGGACAATTATTAATTTTTCCTTTTTCTATTTTTGTTTCATTACAACCTTAATCCCAGATTTCTGTTGCCTTTCCCTTTTTATTTTCTTTCCTCTCGCTCGATTCAGTTTGAGGCGAGAGAAAGGAGCTGTTTTTGTAAGGTTTTATCAGAAAGATCCTTCTTTTATAGAAGCTTGCCATATTTTAGGGTTTCTTTGATTTCATCTCCAGTCCCCAGATCTCTCTTTCTCTGCTCATCTGACATTGGTAAACTATTCTTGTTCCCCTTTCTCTTATTGTGGTTGTTTGTGGATCCTTCTTAGTTTATCTTCCATTCTATTTCCGAGTTTGTGCTTCCAAATTTGAAATTCGATTTCGTTTGCATGCAGGGATCTTCAGTAATTAGGGTTTTCATTTAGGAGCACAAATTTGGGTTTTACTGGTATAGTGGCGTATTCAGCTAATCTAGCTGTGACGAAGTAGAGCAAAAAGAGGGTTTTGGCCCTTTTGGAGCAATAATTAGGGTTTCTGTAAATATGATAAAGCAGATATTTGGGAAACTACCCAGAAAACCATCGAAATCGTCGCATAGCGACCCAAATCCAAACGGAGAAGGTGGGGTTAATTCGTACTACGTACCGAATTCGGGTAGTAATATCTCGAAGCCTTCATCGAATTCAAATGGAGCAAATGGGACTCTAGCTCCTTCCTCAACGAACTCTAACAAAACCAATCAAGTGAATGGGGTTTATGAAGCTTTGCCTAGCTTTAGGGATGTTCCTAGCTCGGAGAAACCTAATCTTTTCATCAAGAAATTGACTATGTGTTGTTTTGTGTTCGACTTCAGTGATCCGTCAAAGAATCTGAGAGAGAAAGAGATAAAGAGACAGACTTTGCTGGAGGCTGTCGACTATATCGCTACAGTTTCGACTAAGTTAAGTGATGCCGCGATGCAAGAGATTGCGAAGGTGGCAGTGGTTAATCTTTTCAGGACGTTTCCCTCTGCAAACCATGAGAGCAAAATCCTTGAAACGCTTGACGTAGATGATGAAGAACCTGCGCTAGAGCCAGCTTGGCCTCATCTTCAAGTTGTCTATGAGCTTCTCCTCAGATTTGTGGCCTCACCCATGACTGATGCGAAGCTTGCAAAGAAATATATCGACCACTCGTTTGTGTTGAAGCTCTTGGATTTGTTTGACTCTGAAGACCAAAGAGAAAGGGAATATCTAAAGACCATTCTGCATCGGATATATGGGAAATTCATGGTGCACCGACCCTTCATCAGAAAGGCGATCAACAATATCTTCTACAGATTCATTTTCGAAACTGAAAAGCATAACGGCATTGCAGAGTTGCTTGAGATTCTAGGAAGTATAATTAACGGTTTTGCTTTGCCATTGAAAGAAGAGCATAAGCTTTTCCTAGTGCGGGCTTTGATTCCACTTCACAGACCTAAATGTGCTGCGGCCTATCATCAACAGCTTTCGTATTGCATTGTTCAGTTTGTAGAAAAAGACTTCAAGCTTGCTGATACTGTCATTAGAGGCCTTCTAAAGTATTGGCCCGTTACTAACAGTTCGAAGGAAGTTATGTTCCTTGGAGAGTTGGAAGAAGTGTTGGAAGCAACTCAAGCAGCTGAGTTCCAGCGATGTATGGTTCCTTTATTCCGTCAAATTGCTCGATGCCTCAACAGTTCACATTTTCAGGTGCGATTTTTGGTTTGTTAATGTGTAGAAATACTGCTAAGAGTTTTTGGATTCAAAGTTGCATCTTTTCTCAGGTGGCTGAAAGGGCTTTATTTCTGTGGAATAACGATCACGTACGAAACCTGATTACTCAAAACCATAAAGTGATAATGCCCATCGTGTTCCCGGCAATGGAGAGAAACACACGGGGTCATTGGAACCAAGCTGTTCAGAGTCTGACTTTGAATGTGAGAAAGGTATTGGCAGAGACAGACCAAACTCTATTTGATGAATGCTTAGCTAAGTTCCAAGAGGATGAAGCAAATGAAACCAAGGTCGTAGCCAAAAGAGAAGCAACATGGAAGCTTTTGGAAGACTTGGCAGCTTCCAAAGCCGTAACCACCGAGGCAGTGCTGATCCCAAGATTTTCATCTGGGGTTACTCTCGCCAGTGGTAAAACTTCTGGTAGTTGAACACTTTCTGCTCTTTATTATTAGCAAAATGCTTTAAAACAATCCAGGAGAGTTGTATTAATCCATTCGAGCATCAGTATCGGTTCCATGATCGAAGAAGGGCAGCATCAAAAATGAATACCTTTTTCTTCTACACTTGCAAGTTTCTGGATTCATGGGTTGTTGTTCTATTGTTTGTGGCTTCTGATCTTCTTCTCCTTCTTTTAATTTTTTTTTACTCAGCTCTTAGAGGAGTTGAGAAAAAACAATATGTGATGTAAGAAATATGGTTTTATAGATATAGTTCTTGAGAGGACTACTAAATAACTACTCGGTATTGTATTATTGTGAATGAACTGATCTATGAATGGTGTTTTATGGTTTTGAACCATTCCTGTGTTACTTTATTGACACAAACATATCAAAAAATAATAGTAACAAAAAGATTCGTCGTTCGAATTTTGGTAAAGATACTTGTTTGTGCTTGGTCAATGTGTTTTGTTCAACGTCCTCATTCAACTAACCGTTAATTTTGCAAAGTCAATGTTAACGTTTCTTTGTTGTTGTTTTCCCAAATTATAAGCTCTAAGCATGACGTTTATCTGTCGGTTTCTTATATACTCTTAAAATTATTTGTAAATTAACTCAACTTTCTTTTTTGTTATAAAACCAATATAATAAACAATTATTACTGGTTTAGAAACCTAATTTGGCAAGTAAAAACCTTGAAATTCTAGTGAAATTTTTTTAAAAACGTCAGAAAAAATCTTCTCTTATTCGGTTTTGGAAATAGAGACATTGGGGGTGTAGTATTTAATATAATAAACTTTCTAGTCAAGTTATTAATAAGTAACTTTGTGATTAAGTTGTTTGACACAATATATGTTCGTTCGTAACATGAACATCTAATCAATTATTCTTTCCTTTTCTTTTTATAAATTTTAGTGAGTTGTTTTTTTTGGCAAGACTGGGATATTTGTATAAAGCATTGGAGCTGAAACCTGGAATCCAAAGATATAGAAGTTGCCATTTTATTTTTAGTCCTATACACTTTAAGAAATAAAATTTTAACAACTGTTTTCCTCTACTTTTTTTTTTTTTTTTTTGTCAACGGCAAAATATCATAAATGTCAAAAATTAACCACCACACTATACTCGACTTAGCTAAAACATATGCCTTATAATTTAAGACTCTAGGAATGACCAATAAAGACATAGAAGAAAACTGTGTACAAAGCCTCCGAAACTCCTCCTGGTATGGTAAGAACGCTGACCACTACTCAGGGTATTGGTAAATGAAATAGACCGTCTCACTGTCCGTCTAGAGCTCTACCTCCTGGATGTGGAGCTCCGCTAGCACTCTCATAGCCCAAATCACCGCCTCGACTTGCGCATGGCAAGCCAATAAGCATCGATGAACCCGCATTGATCTCGAACAAATTTCCTCCACCGAATATAGAAAGCAAATCCAACCGAACCCTGTGTAAAAATCCAGTTTCTTTCCAGGACTCGTCCACGTAGCATTTGTAGCCCATGAAACTGAGATTGGCTGTGGTAGGAAATATTTGTGCCGCTTTAAACGACGCTTGGTTAGTTGAACTTAGTGTTCGCGAAACCCATTTACCCTGTTGGGCGTCAGACCACTCTTTGGAATCTGACAGTGCCCTATCTAGTACAATCATGGGATCTAGATCCTCTTGGGAAAAACAAAACTCATTCCTAGCTTTCCAGATATGCCAGATAATCCAAGGGAACAGTCGAGACTCTCTCTGGTTTGGTATTCTCCAGTACAGGTAATCAAGATTGTACTACAGTGATTCACCCGGGAAAATCCCCGATACAGATGTAATCGATGATAGGGCCCACACTTGGAGAGCAGGTGGACATTCAAATAACACATGATTAATAGATTCACATTCCGCCGCACACCGCTGGCATGTAGAATCCTGACCAAACTTACATTTTACTAAGTTATGAGAAACCGCCGTGCAGCCTGACAGAGTTTGCCAAATAAAATTTTTTATTTTCGGTGGACAATTTAGTTTCCAACAACCCTTATATGACATTTCCAAAGAAGGACCATTATGTTGTTGGTCTACCTTTGGTCCTCTAGTTGCAAGGTGATAAACCTGATTTAACAGTATACCGGCCTGTAGCCATGTAATGCCAGCCCCAGTAATCTTGGCGCTGTCTTATCGGGATGCGAATTCCCAAGATTATACGAACATCACGAGGATCAAAATATTGATGGACCAAAATGTCATTCCATTGACTAGTGTGACTGTCGAGAAATTGGTCAACCGTCAAATCTGGAAATAAATGCAAATCCGACCGTATCGTTGGCCTAGGAACAATATTTGGAACCCATGGATCCGTCCAAATCTTTATCTTTCTACCATCCCCTATTTTCCTAATTAGGCCTTTCGAGGCTAAAGGACGGGCATACATAATACTCCGCCACCCATATAACGATAATGCCCGTAATGGCGTCTCCATAATACAGGTATCCTTATGATATTTTCCTTTTAGGACTCTGGCTAAGAGTGAGTCTGGAAATTCTAATAACCGCCAAATCTGTTTTGCCAGAAGAGCTGTATTAAAATCTTCTAAGATCCGGAATCCAAATCCCCCTTTGGATTTCGAGGTACATAATTCAACCCATTTCTTCCAATGTATACCCCTAGTAGATACCGAATTTGACCACCAGAAATTTGCTATGGCCGACTGGATGGTATGAAGAACAGTCGTCAGAATTCTATAACAACTCATGACATAAGTCGGTAAGGCTGTAAGGATGGACTTAATCAAAGCCTCCTTCCCAGCTTTCGACAAAAATCGGTTAGACCAAGTAGCTATTCGCGCCTGTAATTTCTCAGCAACGAATGTGAACACTTTCGCTTTAGAACGACCTAAATTCTCTGGTAGTCCTAAGTACGTTCCTAAGCCACCTACATTGTGAATACTCAAAATTTGTTGTACCTCGCTCTTTAATCCTGCATCAACCTTCTTACCAAATTGTATTGAGGACTTATCAAAATTATTCTTCTGTCCAGACAATGATTCATAGTCAGCCAAAATCTGAAGAATATACGCTCCCTCTGCTATATTAGCTTGGCAGAAGAATATCGTAACATCAGCAAAAAGGAGATGCGAAATTGCTGGATTATCTCTGGCAATTCTTATACCAGTAATGAACCTCTCCTGCACTGCCTTTCTCACTTTCCCTATAAGCACCTCATGCAAAGGATAAACAGATATGGCGATAATGGGTCTCCTTGCCGTAGCCCTCGCTGCGCAACTATTTGTCCACCTGGACCTCCATTAATTATGATGGAATATTCGACACTCGTAATACACCACATGATGCATTTGATCCATTGATCACAAAATCCTAATTTAGCCATCAACGAGTCTAAAAAATTCCACTCCATTCTATCATAAGCCTTACTCATATCGGTTTTTATGGCCATAAACTTCCCACTAACATAACTATTTGTTCGTAACGCATGCACCATTTCCTGGACTATCAAAATATTATCGGAAATTAACCGGCGTTCGACAAAAGCCGATTGTGTTTCCGACACCAACTTCGACAAAACACGTTTTAACCGCAAACATAAAATTTTGGCAATTAATTCATATCCTATATTGCACAAACTAATTGGTCAAAATTCCGCCATTTTAGTTGGCCTGAATACCTTAGGAATCAGAAAAATATTCTTCTTATTCAACTTCTATCAAAAATCCCCGAGGTTAAGAAATTATTTACTAGAGATATGAGATCATCCTTAACTAACTCCCAGGAATGCTGGAAGAACAGAGCAGTCATTCCATTAGGACCTGAAGTTTTATTTGGATCCATTTGGAAAAGAGCTATGTGTACCTCCTCCGCATTCATGGGTCGCATAAGGAATTGGTTATCGAATTGTGTAACCTTCCTCTCCACATTGTCGATTACCACTGGCCCCACACCATTACTGGAAAATAAGTTCGAGAAATAGGTAGACGCTTCAGTCAATACCTCTGACTCTTTCTGAACCCACTGGCCGTGATTATTCAATAACCCAGTTATCCTATTACATGCTCGCCTCTGGCGCACAATTATATGAAAAAATTTAGTGTTCTCATCACCTCCTCAATATAAGCTTGTTTAAGCTTTGTATTAGCTTTCTCTAGAGCGATAACATCCATTGTTGGTTTAGAATTATATGCTTCTACAACCCTTTTCCCATCAACTATTTCCTGTCGTCCCGATTTAATATTCTCATACTGCCAGTGGGAAATCTCCCGGCGGCAGATCCTAATTTTCTCGACCAGAGATGTACTCGACCCGTGTCTAGTACTACATTTATTCCAACTACGTTCAAATATATCTTTAAATCAGGATTTTCCTAACCAACGCTTGTCAAAGCAAAAAAATTTTGGTAAAACCGAAAATGATTGATCTTCGAACCTTACTAGGATCGGCCGATGATCTGAACCTATCATATCCAAATATTGTATCTCCGATTTTGGGAATACCTCATGCCAATCTCCATTACCGTAAGCCTTATCTAAAACACATCACAAAATCCCATTACTCTGAATACCTCTCCATGACCATGAATTTCCAATTTTAGGAAACTCCAAAAACCACAATCTCTTAACATTTGATTGAACGTCGTAAAAGAACAAATATTTCTTAAAACACCGCCTTGTTTTTCATGGTTTCCTGTGATGTCATTAAAATCTCCACTAATTGTCCATGGGCCTACACGATTAAGACCCAATCTTGTAAGCCTTTCCCAAACATATGCTCTTCTAGATTGGACAGGTTCGCCATAAAAGAAAGTTATTTGTGATCTAAGTCCCATTAGGTCTAAAGATATATCTATCATATTTTTATCTTTATAATTAATCAAAACATTATGATTATCTTGGTAAAAAATAGCTAGGCATCCACTGGACCCTATTGGATCAACTGTTATTAAATTATTAAAGCCCAAATGTCTTTGTAAATTTTCTAAAAGAAACAATTTATTTTTGGTTTCTAAAAAAAAAAAAAAAAAAAGTCAGGTTTACATTGTATCCAAATGTTTCTAAGATAGCTTATTGTAATCTTATTACCTAAGCCCTGACAATTCCAACACAATAAATTTAACTTCATAAATTAAATTTCATAGAACCTTTGTCTTGCTCATTTGATTTACCCTCCTTAGGCTTGATTATTTTATGAGTCTTCCTAGGTGACATTGTCCCCATTAGAGCCAATTTCCTGGTACTAACACCCCTTAGAGGCGAAGTGATCTTGGGCCCTTGTTTAGCCAAAACTAAAGGTGGCTTCGGAAATTCCACATCTTTACTCTTGTAAAACTTTGCGTGTGCTTCCTCATGTATTTGAGCTTCCTTAGCCTCTAGTATATCTCTTTCGCTGTACGTAGCAGCCTCCCGTGCAAGATGATCCAGAACCTCATCGGATAAGAGATCATCTTCATCCTCATTCAGCAAATCATTGGAGACATCCTCCTCCAAATCACCATGCGGCTCCACATCTTATCCATGTTTTACCGAGACCTCCATTGTAGCTGAGCTAGTTCCTTGCTTATCTGCAGCTTCTACTAATTCCTCAGCTTTATCCGTCTCCGCCAACTCTGCCAATACACCTCCAGAAACCTCTTGAAATAGAGGCCGACGAACCTTCTTTGTGGAAGTAGGTTCTGTCACCATTATGTCCCAATATCCTGAAAAGACATCAAGTTTAAAGGAAACTTCAACTGACCAACAATTCCAAACTTATATAAAAAGAGCATTATACTCGATATCCATACCGTCGCAGTTAAGACAAGTGGCGGCTGAGTAAAAGGAGGTCCTCTACCTCTCTTTTTCTTCTCAGCTTTCACCCTTCCCACGTTGGTCAATGCCGATAACTTCAAGTGTTTATTACCACCTATCACCATGCCTTTGTAAGACCTATGAAGATCCACCATTCCCATCTTCCTATTATCATTACTTTCAGACATTCGACTCTCAGGTTTGGATTTATAACAAACCGAGACATCGTGTGTCATCCTAAAACAGAGACTACAATACCCTTCCAATCTCCTATACCCAAACATCACTTTAGATTCACGTCCCTCTTCAAATTCTAAAATTGATGAGAAAATCAAAGGCCTAGAACAAGGTATCTCAATAAGTACATGTCTTTTCAGAACATCTATACTTATCACTTTGCCCAAAGAACTAGCTACCAATCGATACACCTCCTCTACTCTATATTCAAAGAGGATTCCCGTGATCCTAATCCATAATCTAATAAAATTAGGATGGTCCGCATCAGCCATGGCTTTCCAAGGAGCGTAAGAGACCATCCACCCATCAAAGTTGATCGAACCATTATCTAAAATTCTCCCCATGTCAGATTCAGTTTGAAATTCAAATTGGAAACGACTGTTGCCTAGGTTAAGACCTTGCACCCTCCCTATTAAATTCCAAAACTGTGGCATCCTAAATAAGAAGGTATCCACATTCTGCAACATGGGGTTTAAGCACCGCCCCATCAGGACTTTAGAACTCCTAGCTAACAATGCAGAATTCTCGATTTTTGGTATCTTAATTTTCAAAACCCGCGGAGGAGATTTTGACACCATACTCTTTTTATTTAACCCTACTTGAGACATATCGCACCCTAGTAAAGTAAACAACACCAATATAACTAGCATAAAAAAAAAATCTGAAGAAAGCGTATTGACCAATATTTTTAAGTGAGACATCAAATAGACCATTATGGTGTAACCTAATCACAATCCTCTCCTAAATTTAAGCTTTATCTTCCCACTTATTATTAGGTTTATCTTATCCTTGTATTTGACCAAATTTAAACAGAACCAAAACTTTATAACCACTTTAAAACAAATCCTACACCATATTGCGGAAATTATTTCAGTAATGATTCTCGACCTTTCCACATCACCATCTAGAAACCAAATTAGAATTTGAATTTCAAACCAATTTAAAAAAGTACACCATTGGACCAAAGTTTGTACATGAAAGCATATCACTCAGCATGCACACCGAAGATAAGGACTTACCTTTAAGCAGCTTCTGTCATTTCTCAACCCAATCGATGTGTCATGTACCGCATAATCCATGGTTACGCAGAACCAGCCATCTACCATGTCTCTGCAAAAGTCATTTGGATAAGGATCCAACAAGACCTCTGGAGCCAATAACCACATGTTCCCTTTTCGAACCAATGTTCCTCTTTGTATATAGGTAAAACAAATTACTTGCAACCTAAAAGAAGAAAAATTAGAATCTAGAGATCGCAAACCAATCATAGTTTCTTCCCACGCCTCCAGAGATGACAACCCTAATTCCAGACTTTTCACACTTCTATAAACGAAAACCATCTGAGTCATATAGGGATTAATCCTAAAGACTGAGCCTACCAGATTGTACAAACACAATACTTCAATCCTAAAGAATGTACCTATCAGATTAGGGAAAAGCATTACTTTTTGCGTATTCCAGAATTCTCCATCACTAAGGAATACATCAATTCGAAATTAACTTTCCTCTTCCAAAGTTTTTCCATATTCTCCTAAACCCAAATCTGACTTATTATAGTCACCCATTGAGTAAGGATACTATCACAGATCATTTTAGGCCAAAATCCTCAGAACGTAATATTATCAGCAAGAAATTGGCCGATCCAGAGCCATTCAACGTATATCCAAATGGGACCATTACCCAACTATACCAACCAAGAACCAACACCTAGATTACCATAATCACAAAAGGAAACTAGATCTAGAGAGAACATTTCACATTACCTCTATCTCCATCCCCCCCCCCCCCCCCCCTCTCTCTCGAAGCTCCACACGTCCTTCAGTCGCCGTCGCAGAGAGACGCCCGCGGAGCCGTCGTTATCGTTGATTCCCCTTCAAATCGCCTCCGAAGTCGCCTTCTCTCTCTTTTTGATTCTTATGATATACAGGAGGACAAAAAAATGACATATATATATAATTTACAACAATGTTTATATTATTTATTACTGTTATATTTGTTGCCTTGAGTTGATGTATATTAACAATAATTAATTATTAATATGTAATCGTAAAATAAAAATAAAACAAAATCTTGAATTAAAAAAAAAACTATGTACACGCGCATGTCACCTATGTATATGTAACTAATTAGTCAATAATTCAATATCTACTAGACTACGGCTACGGTGATAGTTACCTTTTCTTTTTAGGTCTACACAATAGTAAGTATGTTCTAATCAAGTAGTTTACAATTATATGGTAATTATTCAAATAGTTTCTAAAAAATTTGGAAAAAAATGTGGGAAAAGTAATGAAAGACACGAATTTTTTTTCTTATTTACAAAAGTGCTACTTTAGAAAAAAAAAAGTTAAACAGTAACACTTTGTCTTCATTTTTAAAAAAATTATATCATCTTTCTCAACTTCTATTTCGTCTTTCATCTTCATCTTCGTCTTTCATCTTCATCGTCTTTGTAATCTTCATTGTCTCCTTCGTCTCATTCATCGTATTCTTCATCTTCTTCACCTTCTTCATCTTCTTCGCCTCCTTCGTGTCATTCGTCTACTTCTTCGGAGAATATTTTCTCTTAAATTCCACATTTTCTCTCGTGTCTTCATCTTCATCATCTTCATCGTCTCTTTGAAAGGTAATGTAGCATTATGGATTTCGAAAACTCAAATCTTCGACTTCGAACTACATTTTTACTACTTTTTCTAGGTTTAAATATTCTCGAAAGTTTTAATTTTTTACGTGTTTTTACTTCGTCTCATACGTCTTTGGTAGTGTTCCTGTAACATTCCTTGTAAACTTTGGTTGAGTGAGTTTATAGTGTGGTCGACTTTGTTTTTTTTTTTGCAGACTTTGGTTCATAGTCTGGCATACTCTGGCATACTTTGGCAGAATTTGTTTTGTCTGGCGGACTTTGGTTCATAATCTGGCAGATTTTGGCAGAGTTTGGCAGACTTTGGAAAACATTGGCTGACTTTGATTGACTTTGGTAGATTTTTGTTGATTAATGATCTAGTGTGGTAGACTTTGTTTTTTGGCAGAATTTGGTAGACATTTTTATTTTAAACTATTCTCTTGTTTATTTTTCACAGTTTTGGGGGATAACAAGATGTACCCTATGAGGGTTGTTGGAATAGGTAAAATCCCGTTGTGGATCCAACCCATCAGCCACTACTGCAATTTGAGGAAGATAATAGAGTTGAAGGGTCTTATTAGCATTGATGCTTATAATGAGATAGAGAAGAATTCTCAACTTGGGATCATACTGAAGTTTGCCAGCACAGGGTTCTCATGAAGCAGCAAACATGTTGAACACCTGCTTGGTAATATGCTTCACACACCTAATGTGAATGAGGTGTGGGTGTTGGCTGATGGTCGGCCAATGAGATTTTCTCTACATGAATTTTACCATATCACGCAGATGAACTGTGGGTTGACTGATGCTAATGATGCAAACTTAGCTTCAGGGAGTTATGGGTTGACATGGGTTTAGACCACGGTGATGGTCCAACATGGAAAGAAAGGGCATCAAAATGATGCAAGGAATGGTCTGCACAAGAATAGTAGGATCTCAGTTTTCTATGCTAAATTGGTGATGCATCCGGATAAATTTGAGAGGCATCTTTTGGGGGAGAGTAGCATTTGAGTCCCTCTTGAATTTGATCTATGGTGCCTCAATGACAATGACGAGGTTCAGTGTGCATGGCTTTGTGCATGTGCTTCTAATATGGGCGTACGAGTTTTATCCCACATCTATGTGTAATGTGCGGATGTAAAGTAGCTGGCCCGATTACACTTTTACGATGGATTACGCGTAATTGTCGTTGTATAGATATTGAGGATGTCTTCGACTCTGATAAGATGACATCCGGAAACGACAAGGTAAGCTTATTTCATTGACTGGCTTTAGTGTAACGTGTGGTTTAGTTTGGCTGACTTTGACTGACTTTTGAGTATTTTGGCTAATGTTTTATAACGTCTGTTTTAGTTTGGATGACTTTAGCTGACTTAAGCGGATGTATTTTGGCTAATGTTTTATAATGTATGGTTTAGTTTGGCTGACTTTGTAGATGTATTTTGGCTAGTTATTTGTAACTTGTATTTGAGATTGGCTGACTTTGGCTGGCTGATTTTGTAGGTGAATGTGGTGCACCTTATTCAAAAGCCTTACGCTGACATATACCATGAGTGGTCTACTAAAGAATATCGGGATCCCAAAGTTGACAGAATGATCAGAGACATTCTAGATGGGACATTACATGAGATATTTTGGGCTATCCTAGCCTCTGCAAAAAGGAAGGTCCATGAGTTACAAAGTTAGCTGAGAAGTGCTAAGAAGGCTATAAGAAGTTGGCTAAGAAGAAGGAAACTACTACTCAAAAGAAGGCTCATGATTCCACTTTGGCAAAGGATACGTCAAAGCAAAAAAAAAGAAGTCGCATGATAGTCCAAAGGCAAAGGATAAGCCAAGGGCAAAGGATTTTGATATGTCTTTGGCAGAATTTCAGAAGGTGGCCAAAGAAAATGAAAAGGAAATATTGGAGATGAAATGGAAGAAGGAATTTGAGGCAAAAAAATAAAGGAAGTCGAAGAAGATTATGCTAGACATACTTCAGTCCATAAAGTAGGGTTTTGACATCCTTCAGTCCCTGATCAAGTCAAAACGTCAGAACGGCTTGCAAGGCTGGAGAAGCAAAAATAAGACTAAGCGGTGAAAGATGAGCGGCTTCGTAGGCTTGAAGAAGCCATCTCACAGCAGAACTTGATCAATGAACGCCTCGTTAAGATGATGGAGTCAAGATCATCAGAGGTGGTGATGACATTGGGAAAGCCTATGAAGTCTCTTGTGAATGAAAGTCAGACTCGTGGACATGAAGCCTCATTCGGAAAAAATGGTATGTAAAAGTGTACTTGATTATGAGAGGGACTAAGTTTCAAGGACTCAATTATGTATATTGTGGTGGGGACTTTGTAAAATTTGTGGCAGAGTTTGGTTGACTTTGTTGATACTATACACAATAATCAAGAACCACACCATGTTCTTACTATGTATATGAGCACTAAAAGACATTAATAATGTAACTATGTATGAGCTAATAGAGTTGTATTAACTCTATCACGTTTTCTTTCCACAAGGAAATGATATCTAAGGAGCAACCAATCTCACAATCTTCCCCAACATTAACACCCACTGACAATGTACATGTACGTGAGATATGACTATAAATTTGATTTAATTATGTGTGGTTTAGCTTGGCTAACTTTGGCTAATGTTTTATAACATGTTGTTTAGCTTGGCTGACTTTGGCTAATGTAATACAACGTGTGGTTTAAGCTTGACTAACTTTGGCTAATGTTTGTCTAATGTGGTTTAGCTAGGCTGACTTTTGCTGACATTCACTAATGTCTTATAACGTGTGGGTTAGCTTGGCTGACTTTGGCTAATATTTTATAACGTGTGATTTAGTTTTTAACGGTAGTTACATCTTCTGTTTTGTAGAAGGAACATAATTTTGAGGAGAAGAAATCCTCACACACTCTTTCTCCAGCCTTACGGCTTCCTCACAATCAAAAGGTTGTTTAATTATTCTTAAATTGTTGGTAGTACTTTGGTGAATTGTGTTGTGCTTACATTGTTTCCCGTTTGTTTGCAAAAGGAATGGATGTTTGAGGAGCTGGAAACGTCTGACCCTTTGTTCCCAGCATTGAAAATTGTAAGAAACCTTGAGATTAGTAGTCAGTTGCAAACTCCGCGAAGTCGTACTTTGGATTTGGGGTCAACGCAAGAGAAGACAACGCAAGTTGGAGAAGACGAATTTCAAATTCTTCACAAAGCAATCGCTTAAGGCAATGATTTGATATATATAGAGGACGTTCTGCCCAAGGTATCAAGACCACATACTCTCGCTGTGAACCAGGTAATTTGTTTGACTTTGGTTGACATTGCCTGACTTTGGTTGTTCTTGGTTGATCTTGATTGATATTTGATGTTGACTTTGGTTGATATTTAACTTCGATTTTGTGTTAAATTTCAAAATCACTATTCGATAGAAGCTCTATGGTTAGGCGCCTTATGAAAAATGGCATAGCGCCTAACTCATGCGATCCAATTGGACTAGTTAAAGAGTACAAATTGAAGCGGCTGCGTAATCTAGTCAAACGTGAATTGTAAGTCCCTTATATGACTCCTTTATTGTACTATTTTGGTGTTTGGTGTTTGCTAACCACCAAAACTTATAGGGATAACTCGGTGGATGACATCAATCTTTTAGCTGAGTTCTACTACCAGTTGATGATGTATAGACATATGTGGCAATAAGACTATTACGAATGGTTAACGGATTTGGTAAATTCCTTAGACTTTGATTGACTTTGGCTGACTTTGGCATACTTTGGTTGTGCTTATAAGTTACATTTGTTTTGCAGCATATGAGTAGCGCTATGAATATGTTTCGTAGAAGACTCCAATTTCATACAAGAGTGATCGGATAGTGTTCCTTGACACTTCATTATGTGTCTGCTAGTGTTCGAAGTACGAGTCCTTTACGGCAAACCTACAGAAGTATATGTTCAAAGAATTTATGCGGGAAATGTATGTCGTTAGAGCCCATGTATGGTGTCCTACGAACAAAAAATGGTATTGAGATGTGGACACCTTGTACGTATGTCATAACATCAACAATATCCATTGGGTAGCCTTGGAGATCGATTTAATACTAGACACCGTTAAAATCTACGATCCTTTTACCTCAGCCGTACCACATCAATTACTGATTCACTCTGTGAGGTATGGTTTATCTTTGTTTATATTGGTTTATCTTGGCTGATATTGGTTAATATTGACTGATTTTGGCTAATCTTGTTTTCTTATGTTTTTTTGCAAGGCGGCCGTATGGAAGGGACCAAGGCGACAGCTTTCACTGTCACTAGGGTGAAGAGAATCATGGTCAACCAGCAATCAGGCGATTGTGGCATTTACACCCTTAAGTTTAATGAGTGCTTAGCCCTTGGACAGGGATTTAGGGGATTAGATGATAAGTTTGTCCCGTTTCACTGCCTTAAATTCGCTCTTGAGGTTATTGATGAACTCCCACTTCCAGAGAAAATTTCATGCACAGATCCTTATCCGCACTTTGAAAATGTTGATAAGCAGGTACTCATTACCGCGTTACTAGGGGTGTTTTTGCAGTACAAGTAATTAACTGTGCATATCGCTTTAATTAACTTTTTATATGACTTCAATTAAATTTTTATTTGCTCTTATTTCCATTGTATTTTCTTCAATTGATTTTGTACATGTACAGTTTATAACCATTGAAGTAATTAACTTTGTGTATGGCTTCAATTAACTTTTCAATTCACTTTGTATACATATCTAGTTTATAACCATTAAAGTATTAATTTTGCTTCAATTAACTTTGTATACATATCTAGTTTATAACCACTAAAGTATTAATTTTGCTTCAATTAAGTACACAAATGTATGTATATAGAGTACTCAAACCAACCTTTCATCCGCGTGTTCTTTGGCCGACCGGGTTAGTTACGTACAATAGGAGGTAAACAAACTTTAACCGATACCTTTTTGGGTATTGGAAGTATTGCATCTCTTGGCATCACACATTTAGCATATTCATGGTACAAGTAAGTTGTATAATAGTAAGGATCTGTGCGCTCGATCTTCGAACGCTGTCATGCTTCTGCTACGGCTAAGGCATGTACACAAGGTATTTTATCCACGTCAAACCTTTTGCAAGAGCATGTTTTCTCCTTCAAATTAATCACATGTGATGAGGTCGAACACGTGACAATAGCTTGATGCTCGTCAATGTTTTGCACATTGTATTTTGTGGCTTCTAGGAGTCTATTCTGCATAAATAAGAAAAACATTAATGCCAAAACAACTAAACTCCACCGAACTCATCAAAATCTACCAAGATCAACCAAGATAAACCAAAATCAACCAAGCTCTGCCACAGTGTGGCAGAGTGGCTGATTTTTGCAGACCTTTCTTTATACAATTTTACGAAACTCAGCCAAACTCTATCAAGTTCAACCAAGATCAACCAAACTTTACCAAAATCAACCAAAGAATACCAAAGTGATATCTTAAGATCTTTTCGATTGCGGGTGTGAGAATTGTCGTTTTAATCACCGTCTTTCCCCTCTGCTTTGAAAACCACCTTGTTAGCATTGCCCTTATGGAATCTGCAAGTTGCACAATAGGGAATGTCCGCGCTTCACCTAACGCATGATTGATAGATTCTATAATGTTTGACGTGGTGAAATTGTATCTATTCCCTGGAAAATATGCGCGACTCCATAAACGAACATCTGCCTTTAATAGATACTCATACAACCTTCGATCTAGTCTCTCTATTTGGCCAAAGATTGCATTAAAATCGTTGCGCATGTATGCAGTTGCAGCCTTCTTAAACAGCTTAAAGGACTCTCCTCATTCGAAATTTGTCAAAATATTTTTCTTAGATGGTAAGTGCAAACCCCCCGAGAGGCAAGCGGAAAATTTTTTGTTATTGCCTTGGCTATTGATCTATGCTTATCTGAAATAATGGCCAACTCTTGATCTTCCGGAATAATGCGGTTGAGTTGTCTAAAAAACCATTCACAAGATTCATCATTTTCTTTATCAACCACACCAAAAGCCATAGGGAAAATGTTGAAATTCTCGTCTTGTATTGTTGCCGTGAGTAGATTCCCTTTATATTTTCCTTGTAAAAACGTTCAATCTACAACGACAACCTTCATCATATACACAAATCATATGATGCTTGAATCGAATGTAATGAATAGAAACTTGAACCTATCATATGCATCTACTTCCAGCTTGATAAGTGTTCTCAGATTTGTTCGTCTGATCCAATATAAATATGAAGGAAGTTCTTGAAAACTATTCTCTGAAGTACATTCTGTATGGAAAGCTCGAGCTTCTTTAAAATATGATGCGCCTTCCAGTACATGATCTGGACAGTGTTAACAAAGAGAGGAAAAGTTAAAAGTCAAGTAAAGTGTATGACCATATACCAAACTCATCCAAGATCAAAAACATAGTTTTAGATCTATGGTTGATCTTGAGGAAGCTCAACCACAATTTGGCGAGTTAATATACACGTTTTTAGCACGTCTTAAGAGCATCATTTAGGTATATTGTACGTACATTTTGATACATTCTCATATAGTTGGAGTCTAGATAGTATCATTCATACACATTCACATGCATCTGCATACATACTACGTTTTGTGAGTTTTCAGGTACTGGATGCGGGCAGGATCGAATCTATTTTGGACAAGGAAGAACCCCAGATCGAGCCCCAGATCGAGACCAGATCGAGCCCCAGATCGAGCCCAGATCGAGCCCTAGATCGAGTCCCAGATCAACCCCCAGATCGAGCCAAAGATCAAGCCCAGATTCAGCCTAGATCGAGCCCCAGATCGAGTCCCAGATCGAGCCTAGTTTGAGCCCAGTTCGAGCCCCAGCTCGAGCACGGATCGAGCCCTTTTTCCAGACCAAGATCGAGCCCACTTTCAAGCCCAAGCTCAAGCCCAAGATCGAGCTCACAAGCGCCAACTCAAGCACTTAGACTCGAGTTCAAACCAAGTTTCCACTCACACGCACCAGATCGAGTTCATTCGTTATTGGGCCAAACCGAGACTAAAATCCACTGCGCATTGGGCCGAGTTTATCTAGGGTTTTGCTACGAGTTTAGTATAAATATTCTTACATGTTGCAAAACCCGAACCCTAGTTTTTACAATTGATTTTTCTTGCGAACTTAGAGCTTTGTAATCAAACGCAACTCTCTGATTTTCGAGTTTATTTTTATGCAATTCAGTTTTACATTAAGCGTTGATTTCATACCTTGTTCGAGTTCTTTATTGATGCATTCAAACCTTGAATTCGTGTTGGTTATTAAACTCATGCGTTCTGAGTAGTCACCTAGGGTTCCTGAGGATGAGTTAGGTCTGCGTGACGTTTAGGTTTTCTAGGGCGCTTAGGGTTAGATTTATGTAAGTCTTTTCTGATTTGGTGTTATCATCACTAGCTTCATTCTGATCAACTGAGGCTCGTTCTGAGACGCTCTAGGACTGATGGGTGTTTGGTAGAGCGTCTGACTGAACCACTTCAGAGATTCACATGCTCAGCTCGAGGGATCGAATGTCTGAGGTGTGAATCGGTGTTAAGCGAGTTGATCGTTCATTTCGACTAGAATATCAAATGCCTATGGTGATAGGGTCTGTTAGTAGTCTACTCGAGTTTATTTACCACGAGAGTGGAATCATTATTTGTGTTCTCGTTGCTTAGAGACTAGCTCTATTGAGTGATATTAAGCACCTAGTTAGCTTAAGAGTCACGTTGACCCATGAAACTCACTCCTCAGGATCCTGCTTTCTCACCCTGCGTTAATTCTATTTGATACTCTACTGTTCGTTGCTCTGTTCGAATTACTTACAACTACATTGCTTTGTTTATTTTTGTTTTAAAGATTCGAATTAGGTCGTTAGAGAAACCACACTTTGACTGGCTTGAATTAGAATAGTTAACTGCATCATGATTGATAATTACATTCCCAGTTGGATTGACACCTATTAAACTACAACCGACATATAAGTATGATAGGATTTGACAATAGAGTAAAAATCCTGTTATCAAATTGGCGTCGTTGCCAAATGGGTCTCTGCTAGTTACAATTAGGATTGATATCTTTCTAAGCTCAAGTTCTTTTTACTCTTCCTTACATACTCACTTGTGGCACTGTGTTTTGTGTTCTGTTTCAGGTGATTTTAACCTCCAGTACGTCAACTTGATCCTACTCCTCAGCTTGATTTCACTCAGTCTATACAGACACATTCACAAGGAAATCAGAATCTTCTCGAGCCGCTTGACAACATTAACCAACTACTACACGAGTTAAGAGTGCAGAGAAACCAAGTCTATAGTACGCTTACAAAGCAAGTGATAATGAACGCAGAGACAAAGTCGAACACACACATTCCCCCTGTGGACCAGCCTCCAGAGAGGATATCGCGAATAATGGGCGCTGGAGACGCACCAAGTACGTGAGATTGTTCCCCCAGCCATAACGAACAACAACTTCGAGATCAAGAATAGTATCATCTCTATGATCCAAAATAGGCAGTTTCACGGCCTACCTTTTGAAGATCCGCTTGATCACCTCGTTGAATTCGACTGGCTCAATGGAATCAGTGAGGACGCATTCAAACTAAGGTTGTTCCCGTTTTCTCTCGGAGACAAAGCCCATGTCTGGGTTAAGCACTTACCGCAAGGCTCCATCACTTCATGGGAAGCTTGTAAATCTGTGTTTCTCGCCAAATTCTTCTCCAACTCTCGAACTGCAAAGTTGAGAAACACAATCTCTACCTTTACCCAACAGAATTCTGAAACCTTTGCTGAAGCCTGGGAGAGGTACAAGAATCATCAGTCTCAGTGCCCACATCATGGATACCCTACTGAGACTCTGCTCAACAATCTCTATAGAGGAGTTCACCCTAACATTCGCAGGTTATTGGATACCGCGAGCCATGGAAATTTCCGTAACCAGGACATATTGAGGTTGAGGTTGACAAAGCAAAGATTGAAGTCATGGCTCAACTGCAACCCCCTAAGACAGTGAAGGATATTCGAAGTTTTTTGGGTCACGTTGGGTTCTACAGAAGGTTCATCAAAGATTTCTCCAAAATTGCAAGGCCCCTGACGAGCCTACTATGCAAGGAGGTCGAGTTCAATTTCAACCCCGAGTGTCTCGAAACATTCCTTAAGATTAAAGAGGCGCTGATATCTGCTCCAATAGTCCAAGCTCCATACTGGGACCTCCCATTCGAGATCATGTGTGATGCAAGCGATTTTGTTGTTGGAGCAGTCCTGGGTCAAAGAAAGGACAAGAAGTTGAACGTGATACACTACACCAGCAGGACTCTAGACAACGCCCAAACCAAGTACGCTACCACAGAAAAGGAACTCCTTGCTGTAGTTTTTGCGTTTGAGAAATTCAGATCATACTTGGTGGGATCCAAGGTTATTGTTCACACTGATGACGCATCATTGAAATATCTTATGAAGAAAAAAGACGCCAAACCGAGACTACTGAGATGGATACTTCTGCTGCAAGAGTTTGATTTAGAGATTGTGAATAAACCTGGAGTGTAAAATGGGGTTGCAGATCACCTGTCATGAATGATGATTGAGGTCTCGACCCCTATTGATGACTCAATGCCAGAAAAGCAACTCATGACTCTAGGAGCAGAAGAGAATTGTTCTCAAATCAACAAGAGGCTAGCTGGATCCACTCTACCTTGGTATGTGGATTTGGTCAATTACTTAGTCGTGGGTGAAGTGCCTAACTGTTTGGACGCCTATCAGAGGAAGAAGTTTTTCAGACACGTCAACCACTACTTCTGGGATGAACCCTACTTATACAAGAAGGGAGCATATGGTTTATTCAGAAGGTCCATAGCAGAAGAAGAGGTTTAGGGTGTTTTGGAGCATTGTCATGGGTCAGCTTACGGTGGACATTTTGCCAAGTTCAAGACAGTCCAGAAGATTTTGCAATCAGGGTTATCGTGCCCGATAGTGTTCAGGGACACTCAGGATTTCATCTCCAGGTGTGATCCATATCAGAGAATGGGTAGTATCAGCAGAAGGAACGAGATGCCACATAACCCAATTCTAGAAGTTGAGATATTTGACTGCTGGGGAATTGACTTTATGGGGCCTTTCAACCCACCATCTCATGGGAATCGCTCCATTCTCGTCGCAGTGGACTACGTCTCGAAGTGGGTAGAAGCTGTTTAAGAGCATCATTTTCCCCAGATTTGGTGTGCCTCATGTTGTAATAAGTGATGGAGACTCCCACTTTATCAACAAGGTGTCTGAGAACCTGTTGAAGATAGATGGAGTTAAGCATAAGGTAGCTATGCCTTATCATCCAAAAACTAGTGGTCAGGTGGAGGTTTCAAACAAGCTGATCAAGGCTATTTTAGCTCGAGTTGTTGGGGTGTCAAAACGTGATTGGGCCGTGAAGTTGGACGACGCCCTGTGGGCTTACAGAACAGCTTTCAAAACACCAATTGGAAGGACATTGTTTCAGCTTTTGTATGGAAATGCATGTCATCTGCCTGTTGAGATAGAGTACAAGGCACTGTGGGCCACAAGGTTCATAAATTTTGATCTCAGAACTGCTCAAGAGAAAAGGGTCCTGAATCTGCATGAGTTATAGGAGGACAGACTTGAAGCCTATGAGAGCTCGAAATTGTAAAAGGAAAGGACAAAAGCCTTCCACGACAAGAAGATTGCACACAAGAAAATCACACCAGGCGACCAAGTGTTATTGTTTAACTTGAGGCTAAAATTGTTCCCAGGAAAGTTGAAGTCAAAATGGTCACGTCCATTCCGAGTGAAAGAAGTTTTTCCATATGGAGCTATTACATTTATCAATAGGGAAGGAAACAATTTCAGTGTGAATTGCCAGAGGGTTAAGTAGTATTGAGCTTATGAGACTATTCGCGAGAGAACCTCGGTTTCTCTCGATGATCCAATTGAACCTTGAAATGGTGAAAGTCAAGCTCAGTGACTTTAAACAAGCGCACTTGGGAGGCAATCCCATGCATATCCTTGAACATAACCTAATTAAGCTTTTACATTCTTTATTTTACATAATTTTTGCGCTTAGCTTAATATTTGATTTTCAGGACTTAAGCACTAGAGCATCGTCATGACTCGGGTCGAGTACTATAAAAAGAAAAAAAAAAGATAATAAAAAAAAGGTGAAAAGACATCACTTTGTCTCTTTGTTGCAGCACCCACGAGGACTTGTCCCCTCCTCTTCACTCTTCGTCTTCTTAAGCGCTCCTCTTCACTCTTCACTCTTCACACTTTGTTTCACATTTACTTAGTAAATTTTTCTTTCTCTTTGGAAATAAGGCTCGAGCTCTCACAAACACACGCGCCACGAAGTCGTACCCAGCCGTCACGCAAGCCACACTCTAGCACATGCCGCATTCCAACTTCTCCCTCAGCCCGAGCACCTCCAAGCACCACCACTCGCGCCCTCTCCAGCTCGAGCACCCACCTGTGTTCACTTGCGCTCCTCAACTCGAGCCGTGTCGCACCCGCCACTCGAGCTCCTCTACACTCACGCGCTCACGTCCACGCTCGAACCCACCACACACACTCAAGCTAGCTCGAGCTCTTCTCCTTCCACGACACCACGCTCCTCTGCACGCGATCTCAACTCGATAGGTATATTAGCTCAATCAGTACTCGAGCCATGCCGCTCGAGTACACGCCTTTGCCACCACTCGAGCTCTCGGTGTCGTCACGCGCCCTCTCAAACTCAACGCCACACGCTCGACCCCTCTCGCCGCAAACACCAAACCCAAGCACACTCAAGCTCCATTCACTTGCCGCGTCCAACCCAAACTTGAGCTGTCTCCCGGAGTTCACGCGCCGTGGGCCAAGCTCGATCTCGAACTCGAGCTCCACCAGCCGTCACGCGCCCGCGTGAATGCCTGAGCCCCGCGAAGCCTCTCATCCGCCGCGTCCTACTCGAGCTCACGTCCGCTGCGTCCTACTCAAGCTCACGTCCGCCGCGTCCTACTCGAGCTCACATCCACGCTCCACTCGAGCCTCATGCGCCGAGCCCCTCGCCGTGCCGCACGCCACCACAACTCGAGTCGGAAACTCGAGCTTAACTCGGCTCGAGCTCCACCGCCCATTACATAACATATACTATATATTATATATTATATATTATATATTATAATATAATATATTACATATTATAAAATAATAATAATTATTATTTTTATATTTTTATTACATCTTATTTTCTTTACACCTGTGGTACAATCTTACGGATATTTTCTTGGTGTTGTTGATTTCAGCTCACAGTATAGGAAGATCAAGGGAAGGTTTTTCGAGGCGTCAGCACATACCGTCTTTGGTTAATTCACTAGTGGATTTGGGTGATGAGGACTCGAGTTTTGAGGTGCCACAACTAATACGTAGAACTACGAGACGCAGTGGCAAATAAGTCATGAGAGAGACCACACCAGTTGAGACACTAGATGAAACCCAAGAGGAGTCATGCAATGATGACACTGAACAGAATGTCTGGATTGATGAAAATCTCCCTGAAAATGTTCCACATAAACAGGCGTTGAGGCACCTCAAGCAAGTGAAAGTGGAAGGGACAAGATACCTGTACCGGGAGACGATGATGCAATTAGGCATAGCCAGGGATGTTGATCAGATGTTGCGAAATGTTGGTCTAACACAATTTGTGTCGTATGCACGCAAAACCTACCCTGCTGAGACTGTGCAGTTTTTAGCCTCAGTGGAGCTGCGGACGTATCTTGAGAATGAGACAAGACTGCGGGAAATAGATGGGTTTGGAGCTCTAACTTTCGTAGTCAACGGCAGGAAATACTCATTCTCAGCGTTGCAATTCGAGCAACTGTTTGACCTTCAGCATTCTGATGGAAACCACACTGATTTTGACCGTGACGAGCTGAACCTGCTGTAGAAGATAATTGCAACACCAGACGACTACAACGCTTCACGCAGTAAGAGCACCAAGATCCGGAACCCGGCAATCAGGTACTTTCACAAAGTTATTGCTGAATACATGTTTTGCCAGACATGAGTCAGGGAATGTCAGGAAGCCAGAGCTTGAGATGATTGATGCAGCGCTTTTGAATATTCTCAATAACTATGATCATGGAATCAACTTCGCGGGGAATAGAAACCATAACGGGTTCACAAAGGCGATCATGAAGCAGCTGACATGGTACAAAAGTTGGGCAATTCAGTTGCAGAGCAAAGACAATGCTTCCATTTGCTGCGGAGGGATTGTAACGAGGATAATGAAGGCATGTAATGTCACCATAAAATCAAAAGATTCGACTCCTCTGGCATACATCGACATGACATACCTCATGAATCATAGATTTTTGAGGAAGAGCTCAATCAGAGATAAGTTGATGTACCGATTTGCACAACCAGGTGCAAGCACGGATTCGTATATTCAGCTTCCTAACTAAGGGTACGCCGATATTGCACTCGAGTCGAACATTGTGTTTCTACCTCCAGAGCATCTCCTTGCTGAAACTCGCTCCAGAAACAACCACCGCGAGAAGACACCTGGAGTTACGGAGAGCACATTAGACGAACCAGACTGCTATTACTTTCAAGACTATGTGGACCCTAAAATGTCAAAAGGGTTGAAAGCAGCGCACAAGCACATTGGGCTACTCTCCAAGCTGTCTAAGTGGAATACCAAGAAGATTAACACGATTATGGACAAGCTCAGCTCCCTATCGTTGAACCCCAGCACTGGAAGAAGTCCGGAACCTACGCCTCCAGAACCAGCACAGCGCAGAAGATCGACATCAATCTCCAGGCAACCCTCCAATTCTTGGCCAGAAATACAGCCACACAGGGCATCCTTGTATGAGCACAGCACTCCGACAGCGATGCAGCCATGCAAAGCATCTTCATACGAGCGTGTGATATCCTCTCAGACCCAACCAAGGAATGTAATGCCAGAAATCCAGGCAGTTGATCTTGATTCACCATACAGACTCGTACAACCAGCACATACTAAGGAGTTTGATTTGGAGCCCGACTATGAGCCACCGATACAACGTTGAGCAGTAAGGAGACGTTCCACTAGTCGTCCGCGTCAAGAGCGAACTCCGACTAAGGAACCACAACAGCAGACAGATGTGCACCAGCTTACACTGCAGACGGGAATTCCATGGCTCGATAACCAGGACTCGACCTCACAGCAATTCACACCTCAGGCAGCGCTCAGCAGCTATGACCTTTTCGGCTCAGAGTTCCAGAACTACACGCAACAACCAGCGCCTGGTTACAATGATCAACAAAACTCGAGCTCACAACCGTCCAATAATCCAAACATTCATCCAATGGACATGGATCCCGATGGATGGTCTCTATTTTGCTGAGGTAAGAACGTCAACATCCTCTTGTACATACCATTGCATTCATTTTATTATGTCATTACTTGTTGATTTAAGTTTTGATCGACACAAGAGGCTGTGTGATTTAAGTTCGGGGGAGGACCCAGGGTACTACTAATCATGTTTGCTGTTTTCTTAATTTGATTTTACCTCATGTTTCATACGCATCATAAAAAATAAAAAAAAATAAAAACTGAATGAAAACGCATCCTTCAAAAACAGAGTGTTCATGCATTGCACTTAGGAACGAGTATAAGTTTTGGGAATCATCTTGTTTTGGATAGACAGTCTTGCTAGGTTGATTGATTAGTAACCATAGTGAAATCTTGGACTTGCGGTTCTTCCCTTTCGAAACCTAACAGGTAAATCGTCCGCCTTTGAGACATGTGCTTATGTTGTGTCTCGAAAGGACCTGGTTTGTTTCCTCTAATATTGAATTTGAATTTGCCAAGATAGGGGTTTGAGATGCATTGAATTTGATCATTCCTTGAGTGAGCCTGTCAATTAGAAAGAATGAAACGAAAAAAAAAAAAAGGTACTTCTCATATAACTCAGCTCACATAATGAGGTCTAAGTACTCATTATGAAATGTCGAGTCTTTTCTTTTCTTGTGAGGAAGAGTTTTTCTACCGTCTTCTTTGCACTTCCTTTGAACACTTATGAAGTCTTCATCACCGGAGCTTGCACCATTTACATTGTCGCAGTAGTCGAATCTCATTTCTGCTTTTTTATCGTAGTCAACGTGTTTCCCTTATTGTTTGAGAGTCTGCCTAGCTCTACAACACGATGAATCAAATCGTTCACTTTCTTCCACCCGAAATGAGATCTCCTTGAAATCTCTATACAAAGACGAATTGACTCTTTCCCAAATTGTTGCACATACCCACGCAATTGCCTCTCGTTGGTCAGGAAGATAGGAGGTGTATCTTGTGGTAGTGTGTGCATGAGTTCTTTTGATATGTAACTCAGTATTACCTTGAAGATATGTTTATTTAGATCAAAATCTTCATGAACCATCCTCACAAACTCATCATAACGCATATCTTCACTCAATTCAATGATTTTACAACCATGAGAAGTATACTACAAAGAACCAGTGATTTTGAACAAATTTCCAACTCCCACAAACTAAAATAATTTGATTCATAAGCTCAAAACCAGGAAAATAAGCCCAAAAGATAAGATAAGGAATCATGCAGAGCAACAATGGTGATATGTGTAGAGCTAACAAAGAGATAAAAGGTAAGTGATGCAATAATTAAGGGATAAATTTTTCAATCTACAAACTAGGTTAAATGAATCATGGCAAAACCAAGATCCGCCAAACTTTGCCACACTTTGGCGGATATTAGCTGAGCTTTGTAATGTTTGCTCGAAGAAAGCTTAGAGACAAGCCAAGGTCCGCCAAACTATGCCCACAGTTTGGCGGACCTTGGTTGATCTAGGCTGAGATTTGTATGAAGAAATCTCAGCCACGATCTGCCACAATTTGGCGGATCTTGGCTGAGTTTCGTAAGAAGAAAGCTACACTAAATTTAGCCACACTTTATCGGACCTTGGATGAGTTTCGTAAGGTTTGTAAGAAGAAAGCTCAGAGCCAAGATCCGTCAAACTCTGCCATACTTTAGCGGACCTTGGTTAAGGTTCGTAAGTTTTGTAAGAAGTACGCTTATCCAAGATATACCACACTTGGCAGACCTTTGCCGAGCTTCGTAAGAGAAGAAAGGTCCGCCAAAGTCTGCCATACTATGGGCGGATCTTGGTTGACTTTGGTTGTGTTTACGTGGCGATGTTGGCGCGCGCTTATGTGGCGCGGTTGGTGCGCACTTACGTGGCTGAATTCACTAATGGCATTTATGTTATTACGTTTTTGTTTACACATCAGAAAATGGTAAAATAGCAATTTTAAAAAAAAGTAAGAGTATTTGAGTAATTATAAATGATTCTAGAGCATTTAAGTCATTACCTATAATTATAGAGTATTTGAGTAAATCACCCTTATTTTAATAACTAAAAGTTAATTAAATAATGATTTGTCAAGAAACCTGAGATCCGTTTAATTGGTCTCTAATTTATTTAGGCATCGAAATATGTGTTAGTCATATATCAATTTAATAATTACTTATCAACAATAAAAGAATTATAGAATAATATTGCTTATTCATTATATAAAATCAGATTCTAACTCTAGCTCTCAAATCCTTAACCATTTCATGAAAGATTATACCTGTAAAATCAAATTCTAGTAACAAAAAACTAGTGTGAATATATATTAAACCACTTAATTAAAAACATGATTATTCGTTGTAAATTGAATAATGATACTACATAAATATTGATGAAATCATAAGAATAATTAAACAACAAGACATGTATAAAATATTAAGAAACCAAGAAAACGAAATAAAAAAACAAATGGCCTATATAAATCATATCAACTAGAAAGAAACCGATCTCTCTATCTCTCTCAAATGGAAACGCAATTCCCAAACGCAGCCGCTGATTTCTCCCTGCACGAGTTGAATTTGGTCAGCTTTGGGGATGAAGATAACACCTCAAAAACCAACGGATCATCAAGACTAACAATCTTGACCGATCGCATCGAGCCTTTGGAGATCGAATACGTGGAGAAAATCCTGAATTACAAGTTCAAAAATAAGAGTTTGTTGCTGCAAGCGTTCACAGATCCTACTTTCGATGAAAATTGCATTTCGTACGAAGTCGTAGATTTTTTAGGAGATTCGGTCCTGAATTTCGTTATGACTAACGAGTTGTTTGATCTCTACCCTGAAGAATCACAAGTTTCCTTGACCAAACTCAGAGAAAAATTGGCACGAGTCGCTGTAAAACACAATCTCTATCGCTGCCTTCGTCACAATAAGCCCTTGCTTGATTACCAAGTAATTATCCTCTTTTCACGTTCCGTATTATTAACTTGGATCAATTAATGACCTATATGCAATTTGGTTATAATAATAAGTGAATTAATTAATGGGATGTAAGAATTTGTGGAAGGGATAAAAGAATATCCATTACATTCGCGTGCTCTTTTGAAATTTCCAAAATCTCTAGCAGACATTGTAGAGTCTACCATTGGAGATCTCTACAAAGACTGCAACAACGACAACAAGACTTTCTGGAAGGTAAACTATTTGCTATATGGAATCTCAATATTTTGGATGATTGATTCATTAATTGATGAATTTTGTGGGGTTGCGACTAAATACATAGGTGATAAAACCATTGTTTGAGCCAATAAACACATTAGACCAAATAGAGAAACATCCAATGTCAGAATTAGTTGAGATATGTCAGAGCAAGAATTTGAAATACAAATTTGATCAGAGTTGTTGGGATCTAATAGACATATATCTCTCTATATTGAAGTTCGTCTCGTTGGACATGGACACCATCTTGTTAAGAAAGAAAAATGCTCGTTATTTGGCTGCAAGAAACGCCTTAGATACTTTTTCTAATATCTTTGAATTATATATATATATATATATATATATATATTCATTCTTTTGTGCTAGAATTATTTTCTACACGATAAATTGTATTATTATTGTATCTCAACTATATTTGGATATTTTTTTTGAGTTGAGTTAAGTTTGTGCTACAACTTTTTTCCAAAAGACTAGATAGTCCATAATATGTGTATGGAGTTCTAATCGCCTCATAGATGATTTAGCTAATTATACATTTTTTTGTCTTTCAATTTTCATCCTTTTAATTATGCATTATTAGAAGTAGCTAGTACACTACAAAATAATAAAGCTATTGTTACAATTTTATCGTACTATGAATAGTAAAAATAACTTATGACGTTTTATATACAATTTTGTAACAAATAAAATTTGTTACGAATCATTATTACTATATTTCATAACAATTTTATTTGTAATGATATAGTTATTGAGAACATGAGAAATATCCACATTTAACTTTTTTTTTGTTAATAAAAGTTAATGCTAGTACTTCTTTTTCCCACCAAAAAGTAATTATCCTATTAATACTATAAAAATACATAAAAAATAATTGTTTGATTACGTGATAAAACACCTATATTCACAATTGTTTTTATTAGAATACGATTTCACATATTTCGCATAAGGCTTGGCTTAATAAATTGTGTTTTGTTATCCTGATTGAAAACAAAAGGAAAAAAAAAAGAAAAAAAAAAGCAAACTGTAATAAAATAACTATTTATTATATAATATTTGTATATAAATTAAAAGGGAGTGAGAGATGAACACGTAGAGGAGTGGAGGGAAAAAGATAAATGATTGAAGTATATTATTCTTCTTTCTTTTCACTTGTTCAAATTACTTTAAAAGCAACATACAAACTCATATATATAGAGGTAAGAGGCGGTGGAGTATAGATATTTTTCAGATAGGTAATTATTATATCTATATACTTATAACACTCCCCATTAATTACATATCATTAATTATATATTACGTACTGCCTCATTAAAAATCATGTCATGGGAAAACTCAGTGGGATAAAAACCATGATGAGGGAAATAAAGTACAGTGATATAATCTCCCTCTGAAAAGATGGATATCATAAGTTTCGTAATTGACGCATTCCGATATTGTGAACATGTTTTATTACATTCCAATGTCCGTGCGTAGGTGATGAACTGAATCTAGCAAGCATATTTGTAGCAAATGCTACATCTGATCTAGTGCAATTTGCAAGATACATGAGTCCACCAATAGCGTTCATATAAGGTACTTTATGACATAATACCTCTTCGTTATCTTCACAAGGTCGGAATGAATCTTTATCAATATTCAATCATCTATTGACTATTGGAGTACTCAAAGGAGTCACTTTATCCATATAAAAGCATTTTAAGATCCTTTTCGTATAATCTGATTGATGTACGAAAATTTCAATCTGAAGATGCTCGATCTAGAGTCCAAGACAAAATTTTGTCTGTCCGAGATCTTTCATTTCAAACTCTTTCTTCATATGAGTTCTTGTCTCATTGATTTCCTTTTGAGTCCGAATTTTGTTCAAGTCATCAACGTATAGAGCAATGATCACAAAACCATATATAGATTTCTTGATAAATACGCAAGGGCATATCGCATTGTTGGTATACCCTTTACTCAACCAATATTCACTTAAGCGATTATACCACATGCGTCCGGATTGTTTTAATCCATAAAAAAGATCGTTGTAATTTGAGTGAACATATTTCCCTAGATTTTGAGCTTAATGTTTCAGGCATTTTTAGTCCATAGGGATTTTCATATATATTATTATCAAGTGATCCATATAGATATGCTGTCACAACGTCCATTAGATGCATTTCTAGATTTTTATATGCCGCTAGGCTCATCAAAAATCTAAAAGTAATTGCATCAATTACCGGAGAATATGTTTCTTCATAATCAATTCCAGTTCATTGAGAAAAACATTGGGCAACAAGTCGGGCTTTATACCTTGTTACCTCATTTTCTCATTTCTTTTTCAAAAAAATACCCATTTATAACTAACAGGTATTACATGTTCATGCGTTATGACAATAGATCCAAAAACTTTCCTCTTATTAAGGGAGTTCAATTAAGTTGTCATGGCCATTTTCCATCTCTCCCAATCAAGTTTTTTTCTGGCTTTCTAATATGGACTTTGGATCTGGATAATCACTTTCATTATCAATTTCTTTTGATACAGAGAATGAGAAAATTCCATCATCATCTTCTATTTCATTTCTAACCCAAGTATTTCCATTTTGGGTATAGTTGATGGAGATCCCATGTGTTTCTTTATCTTCATCTTCAAGATTTTTCTCTATATGATTTGTTTCTTCTAGACCATTATTATGTATTTCTCCCAAATTCTTTTCTTTCGGGGATTGTTATTTTTTGATCTCACTAGTCTCCCCCTTTTAAACTGAACCTTATGCTCATTTGCTATGTTTTCATCATTTTGTTCTTCTGGAACTATAACTCTTGATGGAACATTCATAGCGGGTATATATGATTTTGTCACCCTTTTTGTATTGGTAAACGCGTCTCGTATCTGAGTTGCCATATTTTGTAAATGCACAATTTTCTATAACTTCTAGTTCACGTTGTTCTTGTAGGAGGATCAAGGTGCCACAACAACGGTGTGTACCATGTAATTTCTTTTGGGGCTTCTTTTACTCTTCCCCCTAACACTGCAAATTCATCTTCATTAAAATGACAATCAGCAAATCGTGTGGTAAATATATCACTTGTTTTTGGTTCCAGATACCGGATTATACTTGGTGATATATACGCAATATATATCATTAATCTCCTTTGTGATCCCATTTTTGTCCTTTGCAGCAGTGCTAAAGGGACATAATCTGCACATCCAAAAACATGGAGATGAGATATATCTGGCTTCTAGCCAGATGTTAGTTCTAATGGGGAGTATTTATGATATGCACTTGGTCTTATAATTGAATTAGTGTCGCAGCATGCAAAATTGCATGACCCAATATTGAAATGGGAGTCTTGTTCTCATCATTAACGGTCTAGCAATAATTTGTAACCGTTTGATCAAAGACTCAGCCATGCCTTTTTTGTGTGTGAACATGCAAAAACTGGATGTTCGACATCTATTCCCAATGACATACAGTAGTCATTGAAGGCTTTGTGAGGTGAATTCACCAGTGTTATCAAGTCTTACCTTCTTTATTGTATAATCAGCAAATTGTGCCCTCAACCTGATTATTTGGGCAATGAATTTTGCGAAAGCCATATTTCATGTGCTCAATAGGCACACATATGACCATCTACTAGATGCGTTAATTAATACCACAAAAAACCAAAATGGCCTGCATTATGGATGGATAGGTCCACATATATCACCATGTATTCTTTCTAGAAATATCGGAGATTCATTCCTAACTTTGGCTAGTGATGATCGAGTTATTATTTTTCCAAAAGAACAAGCATTACAAAGAAATTCTTTTGTTTGAAAAATCTGGTTTTTCAGCGAATGGCCATTTGTATTTTCCACAATCCTTCGCATCATGACTAAACCAGGGTGCCTTACACGTTCATTGCCAGATTTTAAATGTACACATAAACTTCAAGTTTACTGTAACATATGATTTATCCATATTTATCTTTGTGAAATACATTTCAGAGGATGAAGCTGGCAGCTTTTCCAATATACATTTCTTTGTGAATTAATTGATGTAATGCAAAGATATTCAATACTATCTTTATTCATTAATTTATGAGGATATCTTTGAAACTCAACAAATTTCTATATGATTTGGGGGAATATATTGCATTTTCTATCTCAAAGTTTGTTCCCCTTGGCATTGAAATACAAGCTCTTCCGGACCCTATAATAATTTTTGCATTACCAAATATAGTATTCAAGTTTCCAGCGGAATTGTTCATTTGAAGGGAAGAGAAATATTTTATATCTTTAAGAATTGTGTGCGTTGTAGCACTATTTGCCATACAAATATCTCCATCCTGGTTTTCACATTCAAACATTTTTTTATATGAAAATATTCAGAAAAAGATGCGGTAATATAAAATCAAACTTTATATTACAACACAAACTATTTTACAAATACAAGATTAGAAAACAACATTATGCAACCATAACTACTATGTCATATTTCTTTTTTCAGGAAGATTTTAGTCTATTTGGCTTTCATTGATATATATAGAATCAACAGCAAAATCAGCCACATCGAGATATGTATCATTATTTATACATCAAAAGGTGGCTCGACATCACGGTCAAAAGAAGGTCATGCTTTATTATCAAAAGAATGTCCAACATTGCCATAAAAAAATTTGGTTTCCTTTTGTTTTCCCTTTTTCTTTTGTGACTCTTTGTGTAGATCGGTAAAATACTTTGGCGTACGGCAAATATGCGACCAATGTCCTTTCATGCCACACCTATAGCAATTTTCCTCATGTGGTATTTTTCCAACTTTCTTTCCTTTTGACCTTTTATTATTTATTTCATTGTTGAAATCATTAGGAAGGTACTTTCTTCCTTGTCCACGTCCATATCCTCCTTGTCCACGGCCACGATTATTTCCATGGTCGCGTCCACGTCCATAATTATTGTAATTTGATGATGTAACATTCGCTTCTAGGAATGATCATGATCCAGTAGGAAGAGATTGATGGTTTAACATTACAAGTTTATTATTTTGTTCTGCTACAAGGAGAACCTGCATTAATTCTGGATACATCGTATATCCCTTAGTCTGGTATTGTTTTTGCAAGACTACATTTACAGGATGAAATGTTTGAAGAGTTTTTGAGCATATCATAGTCACTTATTCTCTCTCCACATAACATTATCCTGGAAGTGATTCGGAACAGAGCAAAATTATATTCACCTACACTTTTGTAATCCTGAAACCGGAGGTTTAACGGTTAAACTTTAACCACTCATGTTTAGCTTTCAGTAAGATCACATATTTTTGGTGATCAAACAAATCTTTGAGTGATTGCCAAAGATCTGCAGGATCTTCTTTTGTTATATATTCATCTTTTAAACCATCGTGGATATGATGGACCAAGGATATCATAACATTAGCCTTTTGCTCATCTGAAGTCGTTTTCGACTTATTGATGGTATCGATGAGTTTTCTTCCACTAAGATGCATTTTTGCTGCAACTGCCCATCTCATATAATTGTTTCCCGATATATCAAGGACGGTGATTTCGTGTTTAGCCTAATTTGACATAATTACTACATAATAATTAATAAATTTTTATTAAATATCCAACACAATATTATTAAAACATAATTTAAAATAACATATTATCTAAATATCAAAAAATGAAACAAACAAGCAACTACAAGGATATATGAAGCAAAAATAGTCAGACCAACAGTTATCCGAAATTCTTCGGGAGTGTGCTCAAAAACAAAAAATCCATAAATTGAAAAAATAACTATATCCAAAGAAACAATTAAAATCCAAATAAATGTATTTGTGATGGGGAAAAAAATTTTGAGTGAAGAGATTAGTGTATTTATAGATGAAAAATTTGTATGTAGCCGTTGGAAATAGTGTTTAGAGTTGTTGGATATATATATATATATAAATATGTATTTTTTTTCTTTCATAACTGTTAGAAAATATAATTAAAATAAATATATCAAATTAATATTTACCAATAATGAAATTATCATGAATTAATCAAATTATATAAAGAGATAATCACATTTTATACATTAAAATAATAATAATTTAAAATGTATTTTTTTTCTTTGGACAAATGTATTTTATTTATTTATTTTGTAATACCGTTATTCATGAATGTTTTGTAAATGTCTTCAAGATATTTTATTATTTATTGTTCTTCTAGAAAAATTTGTAAATGTCTTCTTGATAATTAAATAACATTGATCTAATGAGGCATATCATAGCATATGATCATGATCGTGGAGGCATAATCTTCAATAACGATTAGTTCGGGAAAAACAACTTTTATTATCAGAAAAAAAATATATTTGTATGATCATTATAACAATATATAAATTAAATTAAAATGTATAGTATTATGTATGGAGCCCAATTTACTTATTATAACAAAGTATAAAAACAGATTTGATAAAAGTTAAATTTTACTTTTCGTATTACAGAAACATCTTATAATGTATTATAAACTAACTATATATGTATATATTATATTATTATATAATATTTGTATATAAATTAAAAGATAATGAGAGATGAACACGTAGAATATAATGTATTATAAACTAACTATATATGTATATATTATATTATTATATAATATTTGTATATAAATTAAAAGATAATGAGAGATGAACACGTAGAATAAAAAAGATAAATGATTGACGTATATTATTTTATTTTTCTTTTCATTTATTCAAATTATTTCAAAAGCAACATACAAACTCATATATATAGAAATTATTCACATAGATACCTGTATACCTATATATTTATAACTCAAAACAGATATTGAATATTCAGTCTCCATAATGTTTAAACAAGCTAGATGTACATATCATATTTGGGTGGGCTTGAATCTATGGAAAGGCTCAGATCCTTCCCGAAAAATAAATTGAATATTTGACTAAATTATAATATAAATAAAACAATCTCTTGCGACATTTTTTCTTGAAGAACAAGAGAGAAATCAAACTTCCCTTTACCTTTTCTTTTGATCGTTGTGTTTCTATAAACCTGTACCTTCAGATTTCTAATAATCAAAAGATGGATTTCGAGCTTAGATCGGCGAAGGAGAAGCTTGAGAGAGAGCAAAGATATAGGAAAGAAAGGGCGAAACTGAAGCTCCAACGAGAGAAGAAAGCCAAAGAAGCTGCGATTAGGCAACGCGAAGCTATTGAAGCTTCTCAGAGAGCCAGAAGGCTTGACGCCATTGAAGCCCAGATTAAGGTCTGTTCATCTTGTCTTAGGCTCTTCTCTTTGTTTTTGGAAGTTGAAAATTTGAGTTTCTGGATGGTTATTCTCCCTAGGTTTTTGTAAATTGGGAATTCTATTTTCCTACAACAGCGTGATTCCAATGTAAGTTCACCTGAATCGTTTTTGTATAGGTTTTTTTGGGGAATATTGTGAATTTTGATGCACAAAACTAAAATCTTTGTCATTGATCATTTTGTCTATCCTCCATTAAAACGTGTTAGTTTACTGCAAAAGTTTATGGTATAGCTCAATGTGAAAGTAAGGACTTCACCGAGTTGCCAATACGCTTTAGACTCTCTTTGATAATTGACTTTATTTCCCGTCTTTAGGCTGATGAACATATGCAAGAAACCTTAGTTGCTGGAGGAGGGATAGTATTTGAACGAGTCCTGCAAGCTGTTCCTTTTCAAGGAGTTGGAGATAAGATTAAACTGCCACCATCATGCTTTACGGAGTTGTCTGATCAACGAGCTTTCGATAAAGGTCCTTTGTATTTTGAGCTCTCTGTAGTTGACCAAACGGATAACAAAAAGACAACACACTCTGGTGTTCTTGAGTTTACTGCTGAAGATGGCACTGTTGGGCTTCCTCCACACGTTTGGAGAAATCTGTTGTCAACACATGATCCAATGGATGTTCCATTGGTGCAAATCCGTTATATCCGTCTGCCCAAGGGAAGTTATGCAAAGCTTCAACCAGACAACCTTGGATTCTCAGATTTGCCCAACCATAAAGCCATCCTCGAAACCATTCTTCGTCAACATGCTACACTTTCTCTAGATGATGTCCTCTCTGTAAACTATGGGCAGGTCTCTTACAAACTTCAGGTTCTGGAGTTAGAACCTGCCTCAAGCATTTCGGTTCTGGAGACTGACATTGAGGTTGATATAGTTAGTCCAGATATAGTTTCAGATCAGCCAAATCAGCATGTGTTAAGGCCGCTTCAATTTGGGGAATCCGAATCCGGAACAGTTGAAGAAGGACAGTATGATTACTACAAGTTTACAATCGATGAAGCTACTGTAGAGAAAGTAGTGGCAGGAAACAATAAAGTTATTGTAAAGATAGATGTGGAAAAGGATGGAGCAGATACCGATCTTTATGTATCAAAGCACCCGGTTTTGTTCCCATCTCTTCATCAACACGAGTGGTCTTCACATGACGTGGGTTCAAAGACCTTGATCTTGGGATCAAAGGAAAAAGCTCTGAGCTCAGGGACTTACAGTATAGGTGTCTACGGCTTCAAAGGAATGGTCAAGTACCAGATCTCAGTACTAGTCCCAGAAAGCAATGATGGAGCTAAGGTTGGGGAACGGGCTTTATCATCTTCATCAGATGTTAATACTGTAGAGTGTAGGAACTGTAAGCATTCAATTCCAAGCAGAAGTATCGCGCTGCATGAAGCATACTGTAGCAGACACAACGTTGTTTGTCAACATCACGGATGTGGAATCGTTCTAAGAGTTGAGGAGGCGAAAAATCATTTGCACTGCAAAAAGTGTGGGAAAGCATTGCAGCGAACAGAGATGGAGAAACATTTGAAAGTCTTCCATGAACCACTAACTTGTGGCTGCGGGATAGTGCTTGAGAAAGAACAGATGGTGTCTAAATAAAAAACCTCTTCGAACTACTTCTCATTGCATTGTTATGTGTATTTCTCGAATTGTTCTTTGCCTGAGATTGTGAATTTATTGCAGGTTCAACATCAAGCGAGAGATTGCCCTCTTCGCTTAATTGCATGTAGATTCTGTGGAGACATGGTGGAAGCCGGTAACTCTGCAGCTGATGCTAGAGACAAAATGAAAGGAATGTCAGAACATGAAAGTACCTGTGGCTCAAGAACTGCACCATGTGACTCTTGTGGTCGATCTGTGATGCTCAAAGACATGGACATTCACCAGATTGCTGTTCATGGCAAGAGTAGCTAATTCAAGTTTCCGGTTTCCCCCATCGATATAGAACTAGTTGTATTGTTCAATTGTTTGAAAAGAGAAGCATTCATATGTATCATTTATGACAACTTGATTCTTGAGGTCAAAATCCAAAACAAAGTAAAGTAATATTTCACGCTTGGATTCAGTAGAGCCCATAGACATTAAATGTCAAAATTTTGACTTATCAAAAGTGTACAAAATCTATGCAAGAATCGAAAGAAAGAGACAATGATGCTTAATGTGTAAGTATGATTATAGAGGGTCAGTAGTCACAAACATCGGTTGAGATTGAGAGTGATTATTTAAAACATTTAAAATAAATTCCACTGAGAGACCAAATTGCTTGGTGAGAGATTTTGTGGCTGAAAATAGAGGAAGGAGGAAGAGATTTTGTAATTTGCAAGTTACCAAAATAAGTTTAAAACAAAACTTTAAATTAAAATATTAAAAATATCCCTTCACTTTTCAGATTAATTTCTGACCACGTATTAATAGTACTTAACTATCATGCTAATTCCTTGATTAGTTTAAGTGGATCCTGATATTTTGCAGTAAATGCATATGTATTAATTAATAATTATCTTTTTTTTTAACATTTTTTATTCCTAAGTAGAAGATTATGAGTCGAAAAATAGGTAATCTACTTAATTTGTTTATGATTTAGTTAGACATATAGTAGTGGATTCAGATCTCATTTTACTTTATTTGCAGAATTTAGGTTATAGATCGGGTTATGACGTTTTAGCTATAGATCGGCCTAGTAGATTCAACTATGAAAGTAAGATTAATCAAAAAAAGGAGGTTAGGACATTTAGTTATACTCCTCACGGACTAGAACGAGCCTTTGCTAATATTCCATAACATAAACCTAAAGCTTTATTTTTTTTTCCATTGATCATTATATTGTATGACCTGAGTTTAGATTCTTAACAAGCTAACTGCCACGAAAAAAAAATCGTAGTTATTAAAAATGATGGGTGATTATTACTTTTTTTGGGGAAAAATCGTGACTATTAGCTAAAATTCATTGGATGTACCGATTGCTGTTAGCTACCATAAATTCTTTTGTGGCTTAATCGTGATTATATGTTTTTGGAGCTTTTGTTCGTTTTAGTTAGCCTAGTTTTACCTATATTTTGTTTCAGTGTATCGAGTTTTTACAATATTGAGAAATCCACCCAAAAAGAAGCATTTTATTTTCTAAACACTGGTAGATTATATATTAGAAAGGTAGAACATCACTTTTCTTGCAGAAGAGTACTTATAAACAGTAATATCCCAGAAGATAGCCTAAACGAGGAAGACAAAGCTATAGACAAAAGGAAAAATGAAAGAATAGAACAGAAATGATGAGATTTGTAGACTCTTAGAATTTGAGATATAAACGTAAAGCTAAGATAATCTTGTAACCATTTAATAAGAAACGGTAAGTGCCATAAACTACAACATAACCATGCGACAACTCAGCAAAGAAAACAGCAACGATCACAGGGGTTTATGGAGAAAAGAAGACCGAGTCCAAAAACAATAGCAATATAGACCGCACATGAAGCACTGTCGACCTTGAGCATCACCAGACGTCCACCTTCATCCAAATGAGAAAGAACGGCGGTACCGCCGGTGATAACTAAGCCACCGTAACCGCCGTGGGTGAGACGAGAGAGAATATAATCCCCAAAAGAACCATTTTAAATTCTTTAATTCCTCATCATTCTTCTGTTACTATCTAAGAACGTAAATAGCAACTAGGCTGAATATCATTTGGCGGAATTTAACATATTTGAAATAATTAATTTGAATACATAGTTTATAAAATTAAACCATCACAATATGTTGGTTAATAACAAACAAATTCAACCATTGATTTGCAATAATATATTGACTAATAACAAAAAATAAATATACGATTGAAGTTTAAAGCATAAAATATAGAGAATTTGTCTGGTTATGAATTAGTTACATACAAATACATTATAAAAAAAAACAACGTATACAAATTTACAAACAAACAAAAAATGTGTATAAAAATATTATACAAAATTTACTCAATATTACGGGACCCACATTATACATATCAAATTCCATTATGTTGAATGGTAATTTTGGAAAATAAAAGAGGTGGGATAAAAAAATTCCACGGTTACATTTTACGAACATTTCACACTTGCTAAAAACTAACCGTTTTATAATTTTATTTTATTTTGCGGGCCCATTTAACTTACGTATTAAAACAATAAAATCAATAATACACGTAAGTTATCATAGGCACTAAAGTTAGGTACTCAAAACTCTTTCTTTTCGTCGTCTTACTCATTGTCTTTTTCGTTGTTTTCTTCTTACTCATTGTCTTCATTGTAGTCTTTTTTTTATCAAATGTAAGTTTTTTCTTTTCTTCTTCTTCTTATCTTCTTCTATTTCGCGGCGACATTTGGGTTTATCGTTTACGTAGACATTGGGTTTCTTGATTTCGCGACATTTGGGTTTTTGTTCTTCATCTTCTTCTTGTGTGTTTGTCAAGTAGAGTTTGTCTCGGGTCTAAGCCAATGTGATATAGTTCGCAACTAGTTGTGAGGGTTTTGATTGAGAGAGTTAGGGTGAAGTGTGGTAGAGATAAGCTTAGTGTAGTAGTGTTAGTCTGATGTTTGGTAGAGGTAGGTTGTAGTGTAGTAGAGTTAGTGTGACGTTTGGTAAAGTTAGGTCGTAGTGTAGTAGAGTTAGTCTGACGTTTGGTAGAGTTAGGTTGTAGTGTGGTAGAGTTGGCTTGTAGCATGGTAGAGTTAGATTCTGTGTAGTGGAGTTAAGGTGAAGTTTAGTAGAGATAGGCTAAGTGTAATAGATATAGTCTGACGTTTGGTAAAGGTAGGTTGTAGTGTGGTAGAGTTGGGTTCGGTGTAGTAGAGTTTATTTGCGTGTAATGGAGTTGGGTTTTTAATGTTTATCGTTTGTTTTCATCTTTAGATATGGCTGAGAAGAAGTGTCTAGAGAAGCTTTTCAGACACGGTCTACCGGTGATGAAGAACCGAAACATTAACCATTACTGCAATCTTAGAAAAATTAGTAATATGATCATGGGTATTGGTGAGGATGCATACGTAGACATAAAGGAGAACTTTTGCCTAGGCGTTTTTCTAAAGCTCGCAGACTCCGACTACACGTTTACAGGGAGGCATATACAGTATTTGTTGATGCATCAACTTCTGATTAAAAAGGAGTATGAGATGTGGATGTTGGCTGGGTCTCGGTCTACGAGGTTTTCTCTACACAAGTTTGCAGAAATCACGCATTTTAATTGCGATAACTTCGATGAGTCTAATGTGGTAGATGCTGCCCCAAGAGAGCTTTGGGAAGAAATGGGTTTAAGGGTTGGTGAAGGCCCTAAATGGGTAGAGTTGAAAAACGTGTTGGGGAGATGTAGAGGGTGGTCGTTCGAGAAGAGGAAGATGGTAGGATTTCGAGTGATTTTGCATGTAGGGATTTATGGTTGTCACGTAAATAGTAGGATTCCTTCTAGTTCTGCGAAGTTGGTTACAGATTTTGAGAAGTTCGAGAGGCATCCATGGGAAAGAGTGGCGTTTCAAGAACTGGTCAAATCGATTAAAATTGCAGCCTATAAAAAGGAAACTTACACTCTACATGGGTTTGTGCACTCACTTCTCATATGGACATTTGAGTATATCCCAATACTAGCTAAAATATTTGGGGATCAAAGAGAATGTGACGTCCTCATTCTACGATGGAGACCAATCAAAAAACAAGCCATTGAAATCGAGGAAATTGTGAAGTTGGAGCAACAAAACACGTCGGATGGAAAGCTAAATTGCTTTCGTAGTAAAGTTCATTTATGTGTAGTTGAGTTCACTTACGTGTAGTAGAGTTCAATTTAGTATAGTTCATTTATGTGTAGTAGAGTTCATTTACCTGTAGTAGTGAGTTTAGTAGAGTTCATTTATGTGTAGTAGAGATCATTTACGTTTAGTAGAGTTCATTTTGACAGTTTAGTAGAGTTCATTTATATGTAGTAGAGTTGATTGCTGGTTTAGTGGAGTTCATTTGTGTTTAGTAAAGCATCTTCTTGGCTACCAGGTACGTCTTAAGCAACTGACTGCAAAGCTTCTGGAGATAATGCCTCTATGGCCAGATGATATTGCAGATCCCAAAGTGGATACCATGCTTGGAGACATATTTGTCTCCAGTCTAGATGAATCCGTCTGAGACATAAGTAATAAGAGGAAGACAGATGTCAAACATAAGGAGAAAAAACAGAAGGAAGAGTTGAAAATACACAAGAAAGAAGAGAAAAAACAGAAGAAATGGATGAATGACTCCACGAACTTGAAGGATGTGGTGAGAGTCATTAAAAAGAAAAAGCAGAAAGAAGAGGAGTCGAGTGCTTTGCTTGACACTCTTAGAGGTTTGACCAAGGCCTTCAAAGCGATGAGACACAATCACAATGTGTTTGCTGTCGTCTATATCGTCTGGAGAAAACCAGGCTGGAAACTAGGGTAAACATGTCCATGCTTAAGAGGATTCTTAACATCTCAGACAATACAACCATGCTTAAGAGGATTCTTAAGTTTGGTGAACAAAAAAGCTGAGAATGGGGATGAGAGTGGAGTTCAGACAACTCCACCACATCGAACTCCTAAACTTGTGAATCGCGAACAAGACATAGAAGGCAATACAGAGAACAAAGTTACCCCTAAATATGTGGATCTTAAGTTCGTACGTAAGGCTTTATTTGAATGAGACTTACTCTGATTGATCCAGCCTATGTACAAACATTGAATTGTTAGCATTACATAAATATTTGTACAAACATCATATAAACATAAAGTTGTGGGTTGTTAACTTTGGTAGAGCTTACATATGGTTTGGTCGAGATACGTGTAACTCTACCAAACAATTCTTGTGATTAATACATCTCTACCAACCCATAAAAATGAATTCTACCACTATTAGCAACTCTACCAACTGTCAAACTGACATAGTAGAGTTACTCTTCGCAGACACCTCTTTGGGAGCGGCCTCGCCTAGTGGACTCGGACTCAGAAAAAACTCTAAGTGCAGGTTCAGGTGTTGTCCGTAAAATAATTTTTATGGAAGACGTGTTACCGAAAGAGACTCGGACACGAGTACTTGCTGCGAAACAGGTAGAGTACATTTACGGCATGATAGAGTTCATTTCAAATGTAGTAGAGTTCATATCAAATGTAGTGGAGTTCATTTACCCGTATAGTAGAGTTCATTGATCGCATAGTAGAGTTCATTTTCAAGTACAGTGGAGTTGATTTACATGTAGAGTTCATTTATCGTTTAGTAGAGTTCATTTTCAAGTACAATGAAGTTGATTTACAAGTATAGTAGAGTTCATAAACCGTTTTTTTTTTCTTCTTACATGTATCCCCTTTCTTAGGTTGTTCCATTATCAAGAGGATTCATAAGAATGTCGTTTATTCTCCTCGTGTCTATGATCCTTTTAGGCCGATTCCTAAAATAAAAATACTACGGCTATGCGACTATGTGTTGCATGAATTGTAAGTATCTATTTCTGCTTGACAACGTGATGATGTGTTGTGTTGCATACAAATTCTTTGATTATTACAATTTTTCATATTTGTTAATTTGTTTAGGGACATTACGGTCGACGTGAGCACAAGTCCAATTGGGGATTTCTATCTCCGCTTTATCGCCCCACAACAGAGGTGGCTTATCCCTCAATATGGGTGGCTACACGATAACGTAAGTTGTAGTAGAGTTAAGTTGTTGATTGATAGAGTTATGTTACTCTTTTTATTATAACATATGACGGCGGGGATGAATCGTTTTTGGCAACGATCATTACAAAATTCAACCCCATGTAGGAGTTCTCGGATTGCTTTCCTCAATCCCCTGTTTTATGCTTTTTGGTGTTACACGTACTTGTGGCCCAATGGGTTTAAAGATATCTTCCAGGGCATTCAGCCTAACTGTTGTGTTACTCACAAAGAGTGGATGAGAGAAGTGAATACGATTTACATCCCTCATAATATTAACAACAACCATTGGGTGACTGTGGAGGTTAATCTGTTGGAAGGGAGAGTTCGCATATACGATCCCGACCCAACTTGCAATATCGTTGCTACAATGATAGAGTCGTGCAAGTAAGTTACTATACTAAGATTAAGTAGAGTTAAGTTAGTATAGTTTCATTTACCTTTAGTAGAGTTCATCTACATGTGTAGTAGAGTTTGTTTTTCGTATAGTAGAGTTCATATATCGTATAGTAGACCATTTACATGCGTCTCCTTTTTTGTAAGCCATATGCCGTGATGATTCTGAAGATGATTAAGAGAATATCATCTGAGGAGGTGCGTCCACACATTAGCGCGACTTAACATAAAATTTCTCGTGTTCTTAAGGGTGTACCACATAATAAACAGTCAGACGATTGTGGCGTGTACGCTCTCAAGATAATCAAGTGTTTGGCATTCGGATGCAATTTTGAAGGACTTACTGATGATTACATCGGCTTCTCTCTGCTGAAATATGTCATTGAAGAGGCAATTGCTTACACTAATCCAGGACCGAGACAAGAGTTAGATTAGGGCACCCTTATCACAGTCTCTCAAGACCTCCTGTTGGATTGGTAGATCTGTATAGTCTTGGTTTGTATAGTCTTAGTTTATATAGTCTTAGAGTAGTAGCTTTGCAAATTTGTATAGTCTTATCTTAGAGTAGTATATTACTTGTATAGTCGTACATGTTTTAAAAACATGTTATCGCAAATAATTAACTACGAAGGAATTAACTCTACTAAAGGCAGTGTTAACTCTACTACAAAGGAATTAACTCTACTAAAGGCAGTGTTAACTCTACTACGAAGGAATTAACTCTACTAAGGGCAATGTTAACTATATTACGAAGGAAATAATTATACTATGAATGAATAAACGACAATGCTAACTATACTACATGAGTGTTAACTCGACTACAGATGAGTTAACTCTACCATTAGGAGCTTCTCATCAGTTGTCGTTAGAACAGTAGACGTGAGAGTGGCCTTCGTTTTCCTCTTCGCAAACCAACGTGTTAACATCGCCCTAATTGCATCTACAAGCTGCACAATAGGGAAAGTTCTTGCCTCTGAAAAGGCATGGTTGATTGATTATGCAATGTTTGACGTAGTATAATTATATCTGTTTCCAGGAAAGTAAACTCGACTCCACACCCGCACGTCAGCTTTTATCAAGTACGCATGAAGTTTTGGATCTAACGCTTGAATCTGAGAAAATATAGCGTTGAACTCATCAACCCTAATTGCAGTGGCAACTTTCTTAAATAACTTAAAAGGTTTTCCCCCTTTAAATTTCGACAAAATGTTCTTACGTAGGTGGTATGTGCAAATACCCCGAGAAAGGTACACATTCTTTATGGCTTTAGCAGTGGATTTGTGCATATATGATATGATGGCAATTCTCTATCATCAAGGATCACACGGTTGAGCTGTCTAAAAACCATTCCCAAGATTCATCATTATCGGTATCAACCACACCGAAAACGATAGGTAATATGTTGAAGTTACCATCTTGCATGGTAGCAGTTAGTTGAGTACCTTTATACTTTCCTTGCAAAAAAGTACCATCAACAACAACAACCATCCTCATGTACGAAAAACCCTTAATACTTGCATCAAAGGGGATGAATAGAAACTTGAACATGTCTTGCCCGTCTACTTCGAGCTTTATTAGGGTTCCGGGATTCGCTATTCTAATAGCAAACAAGTACGACATAAGTTCTTTGAAACTACTTCAGAAATGCCTGTAACTAGGGCTCGTGCTTGGCTTAGAGTACGGTGTGTTTTCCAGTACTTCATATGCATATATTGCAGTTATGACGATGTTCACTCTACTACGAAGGAAGATTAGCTCTACCACGAGGAATTTAACTCTACTACAAGGAAACTTAACTATACTATTTCTACATGATATCTACCACGTAAAAATTAACTCCACCATACCATACCAACGTCTAACTCTACAATACAAGTTTAAATAACTACATTATCTCCACTACAAGGAAGATTAACTCTACCACGAGGAATTTAACCCTGTTAAACTCCACCGTGACTACATTAACTCCACTACAAGGACGATTAACTCTACTACGTCCACATTAACTCTACTACATATTTTTAACTCCACTATACCGACATTTAACTGTACTACATGGAAGATTAACTCCACCATGGCGAATTACGTTATATGAAGTTTGTACATTTAGACCAAATTGCTTATCCATTGAATCAACAACGCATCGAGAAAGAATATACGACCCAATTCCACCTAGGAATTCCATGTATAACTGTCCTAAGAATACAGTAGACGCTTGTCTTGCACGGCATGATCTCTCTGTAATAGAACAACTATGTTCTCCACTATACTTCCAGACAAAGAAAAAATCACCGTCGTCAACAGGTGAAGCTCGCACTCTCCACTGATAGTTTGGTACCCAATATTTCACATCCAACATCGTCTTCGAGGAAGCCACAACATCGAAGTCAAACCTTTGTAAGACAGAAATGATCTTTAGCCTCGTCATGAGTTCTTTTTTTGATGAGTATCATTCCCCAACAACCAATGCTAGTGCTAACATTTCTACATCCAAATACTCAGCATTCAAACTGAACAATCTCTTTTTCTTTCAATTTTCTACGAACACTAATATAATCTTTATCATTCGAGCTTGCACCATGCATATCATTGCAATAGTCGAATTTGAATTTCGCATCTTTGTCCTTAGCATGTTCAGTTTCGTGTTTCACATTTTACTAAACATCGGATCAACTACACCACACTTTTGCCCAACTCTACTAAAAGGGTCATCTCTACTAGACAAATGATCAACTCTACTAGACGAATGCTCAACTCTACTACACCAAGGGTCAACTCTATTATATGAGGAATCATTGTTCACCCACTTACAATGGAATTTCTCGTCACCATTACGTTTACCGTTACTACAGTTACCTTTTTCAGTGAAACTCGCTGAAACATGAGATCTAGTGGAAATTTTGATACATAGACGCATTGCTTCTTTACGATATTGTTGCACAAACACTTGCAATTGTCTTTCGTTACTTACAATTACAGGGGGAGTATCTTGTGGTAGTGAATGAATGACTACATTTGGCATGTAGCTTAGTTTTACCACATGACATTGTTCATCCAAACCAAAACCGGCATAAACCATCTCCAAAAATTTATCGAGCCTTAAATCTTCACCAGTGCCTATGATCTGACACTCGTAGGACTGGTCCACCGAAAAAATTCATCCTTTCTTTAAAACTCCAAATCCCACAAATCAAAATGATATGATCCATAGATCCAAACAGAAAAAGCCAATAAACAGTACAGTGAAGGACCTTGAAAGAAACAAAGGAGCTTCAAGAAAGCTATAATGGCGTCTTTTATGGAGGAAGTAGTTAGGTGCACGGCAGATGAGCTAATAACTAAGAGGTAAATTTGTAATTTAAACTCTACTACGAACATTGGCTAGGTTTTCAAAATTAACTCTACTACAAAGGTTAGTAACTCTACTAAACACACTTTAACTCTATCACTAGTTAAACTTCTTAACTCTATCATGCACAGATTTTTATCACAACTCAACTATACTACACGCACTTAAACTCTACTACACTAGTGTAGTAGAGTTGATTAAAGCTCGAAAATCAACTCTACTACGCTGGAATTCTAACTCTACTATACACGACTTTTAATTCATGTCAACTCTACCAAACACAATTTAACTCTACTACATTGCACTCCGTTAGTGTGGTAGAGTTTATTAAAGCGCAAAAATCAACTCTACTACGCTGGAATTCTAACTCTACTATACACGATTTTTAATTTATGTCATTTCTGCTAAGCACACTTTAACTCTACTATGTTGCACTTGTTAGTGTGGTAGAGTTTATTAAAGCACGAAAATCAACTCTACTACGCTGGAATTCTAACTCGACTATACACGATTTTTAATTCATGTCAACTTTACTACGTTACATACCGTTAGTGTGGTAGAGTTGATCGCTTACGTGACAGATTTCATTAATGACATTTTCAAAAATACGTTTTTTTACTCATTAAAATTGATAAAATGATATATATATATATATATAATTAAAAAATTATTATAATAACTTTCATTTGCTCTGTTTACTTTCGGTTTAATCTAGCAAATTAACCGTAATGATATACATTGATTTTTTCCTCTACAAGGAAAAGAAACGTTAGCAGACAATATACAAAAACAATGCCTCACTCCATTACTGTTGGATTTCTTGTCATCTTCTTTTCGTCACGGTTTTGATTTACTCTTGAGTCTCTTTCATAAACGAGAGCATCGTATTTTCTTTTTCTTCTCTAATAAACACAGAAGGCTCACGTTTTGCCAACTCCTCAACAGGTTCTTTTTCTCCTATAGCCTCACGGATTTATACAATAAATTCACTGAAATTTTCTTTTTCTTCAGTGCTCTTTGTGAGTCTGACAGATGGTTTCTACTTATGTCTGAATCTGTTTGTGTGTTCTTCCTATGAATCTTTTTTTTTTTTGTTTCCAGAGAGAGAAAGAATCTTCTCCACACTCTCATGGCTACAATAAACGATATTGGGATAGCTGCAGCAATAAATATAGTCACAGCATTGGCTTTCCTCTTAGCTTTTGCCATATTCAGAATTCAACCAGTAAATGACAGAGTCTATTTCCCTAAATGGTATCTCAAAGGCTTGAGAAGTAGCTCTATACAAACAGGTGGCTTTGGAAGCAAGTTCATCAATTTGGACTTCAGGTCCTATATTCGGTTCCTTAATTGGATGCCTGAAGCACTTAAAATGCCTGAACCTGAACTCGTAGATCATGCTGGACTCGATTCTGTTGTCTACTTGAGGATCTACTTACTTGGGTATATCCCCAAAGCCATTTTCTTATTTCTTTTGATTACTACTAGCCTATCTCCAAAGCCATTTTTTGACGCCATGGTTTTTGATGCAGGCTCAAGATCTTTTTTCCCATAACTTGTGTTGCTTTTACAGCACTGATCCCTGTTAATTGGACGAACAAGGCATTGGATCGGTTAAGGCACTCTAATATAAGTTTTAGTGATATTGATAAACTCTCTTTATCAAATATACCAAATGGGTCACCCAGGTAAGAGACACTTCTCCATGTTTGGTGGCTTTTTTCTTTGATTAATATGATCACTCATTGAATCCTCATCTTCTGTAGATTTTGGGTGCATTTGTGTATGGCTTACGCCATCACTTTGTGGACATGCTTTATCCTGAAAAGAGAATACCAGAATATAGCTTTAATGAGGCTACAATTTCTTGCAAATGATCAAAGGAGGCCTAACCAGTTTACGGTAAGCAGAAACTTCGAAACTTTTGATCCTCTTCAACTTTTACTTTCTCACAAAATCACTTCACCATTGCTGAAACCTGTTGGATCTTCTGAATCTTAGGTGCTGGTGAGAAACATTCCTACAGATCCTCATGAATCAATCTGTGAACTTGTTGAACATTTCTTCAAGGTCAACCATCCAGATCACTACCTCACTTACCAGGTAAGTTTATTTGAATTCTCTGAGATATTATCCATCTCTGGCTTGATTTCTGGGTTGACTTAATCTTCTTTCTAACTCAGGCAGTCCACGACGCAACCAAACTTTCAGAATTGGTTCATACGAGGAAACAATTGCAGAATCTACTCGATTACAATAAAAACAAACACATGAGAAACCTATCCAACAGGCCAGTAATTAAGGTAAACTCACATTTATTAATCACATAAGCTAAAACTTCTAACTTTGTTGTTTCTTTTAAGACTCATTTCAATGTCTGCAAGTAGATGGGATTTCTTGGATGCTGTAGTGAAGAAGTTGATGGAGTCAAGTATTACACGTCCGGTATTGAGGGTCTCACGAGAGAAGTAAAGCGTTCATCTAAACTACTCTATGCTATTGCTATTATTCTCAATCCTCATTTGGAACATTTAATCAAACCCACTTTGGATGTTTCAGATATCTGAGGAGAAAGAAAGGTTGAGGACCGGCACAAAGTCCATAGTGCCTGCAGCTTTTGTATCTTTCAAGAGCCGTTGGGGAGCAGCGGTTTGTGCTCAAACCCAACAGACAAGAAACCCAACAGAGTGGCTAACTGAGTGGGCAGCAGAGCCACGAGACATCTACTATGACAATCTGGCACTGCCATATGTCGACCTTAAGATAAGGAGGCTCATAGTTGGTGTTGCATACTTCTTCCTCACATTCTTCTTCATGATACCAATAGCATTTGTACAGTCACTGGCAAACATTGAAGGCATAGAGAAGGCTTTTCCTTTCTTGAAGCCCCTTATAGAAGTGTATGTTTCTGTTTCTCTCCATGAATATATCAACCTGTTCTGTCCCACTGCCCCGTTGATAGAATATCTTACATTCTTTAGTCTTTTTGAACAGGAATTTGTTAAAGTCAATCATCCAAGGTTTCCTTCCTGGAATCGCTTTGAAGATCTTCCTTCTTTTTCTCCCTAGAATACTAATGGAAATGTCCAAATTCGAAGGTTTTGTCAGCCATTCCTCATTAGAAAGAAGAGCTGCATCTAGATTCTACATGTTCCAGTTCATCAATGTTTTCCTCGGAAGCATAGTCACCGGGACTGCGTTTCAACAGCTTAACAGCTTCCTTAACCAGTCTGCAAATGAGTATGCTCTTTAGACCTTCAATTGCTTCAATTTCACTGGAAAATCTTATTACTTACTGACTTTTATTTTCTGTAGTATTCCGAAGACAATTGGCGTCTCGATTCCAATGAAAGGAACCTTCTTTATAACATACATAATGGTGGATGGATGGGCTGGTGTTGCTGGGGAGATACTGAGATTAAAGCCACTCATAATCTATCATCTAAAGAACTCCTTCCTCGTGAGAACTGAGAAAGATAGGGATGAAGCAACTGATCCTGGAACCATCGGATTCAACACCGGGGAGCCTCAAATACAACTCTACTTCCTTCTTGGTCTTGTTTACGCAGCAGTTAGCCCCATCCTTCTTCCTTTTATCCTCATTTTCTTCGGCCTGGCTTTCATAGTGTACCGTCATCAGGTGAGATGACTGAATATTTTGCTTCCTTTTTCTTCCAAAGGTTGAGCATCACTAAGTAATGATGAAGGCTTTTTGCAGGTTATAAATGTGTATAACCAAAAGTATGAAAGTGCTGGAAAGTTCTGGCCTGATGTTCACAGGCGTGTTGTGACCGCACTGATTGTTTCACAGCTGCTCTTGATGGGTCTTCTAAGCACCAAACACGCTTCTAAGTCCACTCCTTTGCTTCTTGTGCTTCCAATGCTGACAATTGGATTCCACATGCACTGTAAAAACCGTTACCAGCCTGCTTTTGTCACATACCCATTACAGGTGAGTTAAAAAAAAAAAAAAAAAAAAAAGTGAAGATCTTTACTAGCTTTAAGTGAAACGTATAAGCTAATCTTTTTTATTTTTCGAGCCAAAGCAGGAAGCCATGATCAAAGATACACTGGAACACGTATGTGAGCCAAGCCTAGACCTCAAGGCTTTCCTTCACGATGCGTACGCCCACCCAGAGTTCCGAGTTCGAGAATTAACAAAGCCCACGGAGAAGCTGGAGTCTGATAAGTCAGCAGAGTTAGTTGCCACTAAGCGTGGCTCATGGAGGAACACTCCTTTGCCTAGCAAACATAGCTGTCGTAATTCACCCTGATACTTGCTCTGTTCTGCCTTTAATAGTGATTCTCTTATATTCTTAATGAAGTTTACCTCTTATTGGGGAAATGTACATATAAACGATTGTATTATATGCAAGAAAAAATTTATACCACTAGAAAGACATAGCAGAAGTTACTGTTAGACAGTATCATTTGATTAGAAATGGCAATATACTGGAATCTTCCCATAATTGGAAATGCCAAGATTGTTATAAATTCTAAGGTCAATCCCATCTACGATTACATTGAACTCACTCAAAAATGTTAACCCCGTAAGTGTCTAGAAGTGGCTGAAGTGTTTTACGACCAACAGTTTTAGAAAGAGCTCTACGCAGCCTGCATTTGACCCCCTCGTTTGGGGTGATGTTCTTGTCGAGCATGCTCTCAAAAAACGGGACCACATCTTTAACCTTGTTCTCTTGAAGGAAGCCGGAAATAACATTATGAAACTAGACCATAGACCATCAACTGCAGGACAAGGTTAGACTCGGTTGTCGAGTTTCAGGATAAAGACATCAAAGATAAAGGGGAGATGGCCTTCCTTGGGAAACATGTTAAAGACAAAGGAGAGACAAGATTATTATACATGCTTCAGCTGTCTAAACTAAATGACTCACCCATCATTCAAGAACCGGAGCAGAAAGCAAGGAGTTCACGTCAACAACCTTCCCCAGAGGATCAAGAAGACATACGCTCACTTATCAAGAGGCTACCAAGAGAATTCGGACATGAAGTTTATTTCTATGGATTCTTGACTCAATTAGGTAACTACTCGAGGTTTAATCAGCCTAATCGATGCTTGGACTCGATAGTCATGTATTTTACAAGCTGGACCTTCTACACTAAGGCCTTATGCGCGACAACGTCAACTTTCGAGCAACATAGCCCAGCTCAGGAGCGTCCTTCACTCCGGACCAGTTGGAGGTTATTCTTGGGCCTTTCAGTGATCAAAAAAGACCAAGAATGCATCAAACCCCCCGAGAGATCCTCCAGATACCCGCTTTACAATAAGAAGGTCCGAACCGACTCTGTTTAAGGAAAGTCTGGGAGCCACTTCTCTTAAGAGCTTGCAGACTTATGTGTGGCGACCAGGAGATACTCTAAGATAATCAGAAGCATCCAGGAGAGTCTTCCCATGCTCCAGAACGCACATGATTAGGCGAATCCTCCCCATTGAAGACTTTCCATATCCGGCCGATCATCAAATCTTTTCCAACAGTTCTAAGACCGACGCCGTCATCACTTGTCCATTGGACACTTAATTACGTGATATTTCATTCCTATTTTAAGCATATTACCGTTGTAGTATTGAGCCTATATAAGCTCAACCCTTCCTTTTTATTTTTCAGACTTGGAAGACTTGAAACACTTGAATGATGAACGTCTCTTTGTTAGAACGAGAGACGAGTCAAACTTGTGAGGTCCAACTTGACAGATCCGAGATTATCAGAGGAATGATCACCCTCCTTTGTGGTTCTCATTCACGCAATTCCGCCAAAAACTAGTATTCATCGGTTTGGACTCACCAAGGTCGAGCCGTTGAATTCATATCCAAGACCTCACCACCGAGGCTCCTATCATCTGGTATCAGAGCCAAAATCTCCTACCCCAGGTTATATTCATTCAACCTTTATCTTTTTTATTTATATTTTATTTTGTATTTGCTTTCTTATAAACCAAAAAATCCATAAAACGTTGTTTTCATCTGTTTTGTTTCAGTTTTATAAAATCCATAAAAACTCATAAAAATATAATTCCTTTTGTTATTGTTAGTTTAAAATCCATAAAACCCATAAAAATTGTTGTGTTTATTTTTAGAAGATGTTTGCTATTTTATTTGTTAAAAAGAAAACCAAAAATGAATTATCTTTCTGCTTTGTTCTTTTGATTATTTCATTGTTTTTGAAAAAGAATAGAAAATAATAATCAATGTTCTTGCTTGTTATTTTTGTGTTTAATTATCAAGACTTATAATCCTTTAATTGTTTTGTTTGTCTTTGATTTGTGCAAGTACTCTCAATGGCATACTATAACGAGAATGAGGAAAGTTACTCCTATGAATCCGATTAGAGTCTTGAAAAAGATCAATCTTCAGCCATCAACAATGAGGATTGTAAAGACTTATGGAATGATGACAACTATGATTTGGAATATAAAGAGGATTCATATGCTGTCATGCTTGAACCTGAGCCACCAGACAATCACCAAGACTACACCAACGACACACATCAAATCAAATCATGGAGCAATGAAACTGAAACTGAATTCAGTTATGAGGATGAACCTGAATGTGATGTGAAATTTTGTCACTACAAAAATCCTCTTATTCATGATGTGAAGCCCTACAATCATGGATTTTTAGCACCTAGAGAGAAAAGCTATACCAACTACACAAGACGTCCTAAACAACATATCGGTGTAAGTAACGGCTTTAATACTTGTGGTCCTAATCTTCCATCAATTTCAGGAAAAGAAGATTATCTACAGTGGGAAAATGTTATGGAGGATTAGTTTTGGAGACATAAGGTCCTTGAGAAGGAAAAGATGTCTTTAGCTATAAGCGCCTTACGGGGAAAAACACAAACATTGTGGAAATAAGAAGAAAAGTGGAGTGCATATTATAGAGAACCAAAGTACACTTGGGGCAATCTCAAAGGTTTTCTTCATGAGCAATATGTCACACGCCATTTGCCTCCAAAAAGTTACTCAAAGAAGACTTTACAACCCGTCATGAAGCACCCACCAATTTTAACATCTATGAGTAAAACAAAGCATCTTATCCAAGGTTCTATGGTGACACCAAAAGTAGTAGCCAACATCACGGAATGGTCATACACATTCAAGCCCAGCTGGCCAAGCTCGATACGCAAGTGGAACACATCGAACGTGGAACGCCGGATGTATGTACCAGCGTACATGTAGCTCGCCAACATCAACCATACAGTCGTTCAGAAGGAGCTGCCACCCACATTGATCGAGGCTAAAACCATGAGGTCTCAACCCGACATACCAAGCCACACATCCGGAAGAAGTTATCCTTCCCGCCCCAGCCAACAATGACAGCGACCAACACATTGGAAGCACTTGAGGTACCTAGTAGTTTTGATATGTCTTTTCCCACCGGTATATCTTGTTTTAGGTACCAAGAACGTGGAGGCATGTACCGAGGATACACGAACAACCAGACAGAGACTTTTGTAGCTGAGAGTAGGCTTAAGTTTCATGGTAACCTGAATGGCAGACCAGCAAAACCACAAGAAGAAGCGCCCCAAGCTGTCACAAGACCTCCTATAAAAGAACACCATCACACAAACTACAAGTTATACTAGAGAAAGGTAAGTCCTTCAAAGCATAAAATTTGAAAGATGTGGTTTGTTATAGGTGTCATAAGAAAGGTCACATGGCTGTGAAATGTCTAGTTAGGCAAGAGACTAAAATCCTAACACTAGAACTGAAACGGATTCACATAAGCCAACTAATAATCTAGACAATTCAGATTTTATACCTTATAATTCTAGTATAATGCATTTGCCTTTGTCGAAGGGTGTTGCACCAAGGATGCAAAACCGGAAAGAAATTTGATTCATTTCAATGGAGATATAGATCCAATTCCACTCAAGCTATCAAAGGAGGAGGTGAACTGCATGCTATCCCATATATCCCTCAAGGAAAATCCACAAGACCCAACACCACGTTCTCCCACAAGTCATAATTGAGGTAAGGTCCTAGATTCTCAAAGCCGAATGAAACATAAATTGTTTTCTCTCGGTGCAGGTGATTTGGTTTTAAAGACAAAAACCTTTGAAGAAAAGAGAATAATAGGATCCTCGATGGTAGGATACGAGACCATAGACCATCGACTGCAGGACAAGCTTTAGACTCGGTTGTCGAGTTTCGAGATAAAGACACCAAAGATAAAGGGGAGACGACCTTCCTTGGGAAACATTTCAAAGACAAAGGGGAGACAAGCTTATTAGACATGCTTCAGCTGTCTAAACTCAATGACTCACCCAGCATTCAAGAACTGGAGCAGAAAGCAAGGAATTCACGTCAACAACCTTCCCCAGAGGATCAGGAAGACATACGCTCACTTATCAAGGGGCTTCAGACGCTACCAAGAGAATTAGGACATGGAGTTTATTTTTATGGATTCTTGACTCAATTAGCTAACTACTCGAGGTTCAATCAGCCTAATCAAAGCTTGGAGTCGACAGTTATGCATTTTACAATCTGGACCTTCTGCACTAAGGCCTTATGCGCGATAACATCAACTTTCGAGCAACATATCCCAGCTCAGGAGCGTCCTTCACTCCAGACCAGTTGGAGGTTATTTTTGGGCCTTTCAGTGATCCAACAAGACCAAGAATGCATCAAACCCCCGAGGGATCCTCCAGATACCCGCTTTACAATAAGAAGATCCGAACCGACTCTGTTTAAGAAAAATCCGGTAGCCACTTCCCTTAAGAGCTTGCAGACTTATGTGTGGCGACCAGGAGACACTCTAAGACAATTAGAAACATCCAGGAGAGTCTTCCCATGCTCCAGAACGCACAAGATTAGGCGAATACTCCTCATTGAAGACTTTCCATATCCGGCCGATCATCAAATCTTCTCCAACAGCTCTAAGATTGACGGCCTTCATCACTTGTCCGTTGGACACTTAATTATGTGATATTTCCTTCCTATTTTAAGCATATTACTGTTGTAGTATTGAGCCTCTATAAGCTCAAGCATTCCTTTGTATTTTTCAGATTTGAAAGACTTGAAACACTTGAATGATGAACTTCTCTTTGTTAGAATACTTAGCCGCCTTCTCTTTTTTTTTGAGGATTCAAGAACGAGAGACGAGTCAAACTTGTGAGGATTCCAACTTGGCGGATCGGAGATTATCAGAGGAATAACCACCCTCCTTTGTGGTTCTCATTCACACAATTCCACCAAAAACTAGTATTCATCAATTGGACTCACCAAAGTCGAGCCGTTGAATTCATATCCGAGTCCTCACCACCGAGGTTCCTATCAATTAGAGTGAACAAAACTGGTCATACTCTCATCTAACTCATCTCAAATGTTTGTCTTGGTATCTGTCCCATTATAAGATTTTTCTTCTTTCGTATTGCATAAAAAATGGAGCCGATTGGCCATGAATCAAGTCGTATCTGACTTTCCCTGTTTGCTTGACTTCAATAATATATGTTCCCATTCAATGCTATTACAGAAATTTGACGTGACGTGCAGTTTTTGGAACTATTTTTTAATGAAAGTTAAGTCTCGGGACCATACAGTGTGTGTGTACAAATGTGTCAGTAGAGTGTCTAATCCTCACAAGGGACCATGTGTTTATGTGTCGTTCTATCTATGCTAAAGATGTTCTCACTCAATAACCTTCTAGAATTCTCATCGTGAGGTTGAAAGTGTTTCAGTATCAGTGTAGTTGTGTGGAAATGGTTTTGCTGTGCGATAGATATTTGATGAGGACTAAAAGCTAGTTTTTGAAGAACTAGACATAGATACAGAAAGCTCATAAGACTTTGGTCAATAAAAATTGCCTTAAGTTGTATATTATATAGATCTATCTTCAATTAACAACTTCTTCTCATTGCCTATAACTACAAATCTTGCTCACATTGCTCTGATTTACCAATGGTTTTCCTTTAATATCAAAATTGAAGATGTATTTCTGTTAAAAGCTAATTGAACATAACATATAGAGATCATAGTGGTTATTGGTTAAGATCTCAACAAATAAACAAGTTGTAACAGAACACTAGCGGTTAAGAATTTGACATGAATATTTGTTATTTCACTATTTATTTTCCATTATTGTTCTGAATAAAGATCATTGATTTATGGTTGACACAAATAGTCGACACTGTACATCATAAGAGCATTTCCAATGGTTAGAAGAGAGAAGAGTTCTTAAGATTATTTAAATAAAAAAAATTAGGAAAATAACAAAAAGTGTGAAATAGAGGGTAAAAATGTTTCTTAAATAAGAGGTTTTAGAAACGTATTGACAAGTGTCAGTTTTCTATTGGACAATATATTTAGAAAATTTAAATTCAAAATTGAACTTTTTTAAAAGATATTGTTACTTTATTGGTTAAGAAACTCACCTCCGGTGGAGGTGGTCTGAGTATTTTTAATTAGTTTTCGCGATCTCAACAAAAATAAAAGTTTTGGCAGAAGAAAAAACCCCGACATTGTCATTTTTATTCTATCAAATCCCAACATTGTCATTAATTTCTTGTTTCTATAACTGTAAATTTAATAAATTCAAAATCTGATCATATAACAAACCAACGATAATTCATTTTTAAGTATATGCTTGATCTCAAATATACATATGGTTGCAGAAGTTCTATAGGTCTAGTGATTGACCAGGAGTTAATTACTGTTTTATATCATGTATGAGTTCAGATATCCGCCAATTATTGCATATTAATGAAGATAAATTATCAATAGAGTCTAATTTATCAAAAGACAATATTGTTCGTCTAATACATTCTCCCATCTTACAAGATTTTCTGATTTGTTTTTTTTTTTGTCAACGAACAACCATTAGATCGAAACGGCCCGATCTATAGTCTAAGTTTTGGAATTAGAGCTGCATGAAATTGGAACTTACCGGATGGTGTCTAGCTAAATCAAAGACTAGCCAATTAGACCGTCCGTTTCTTGGCAAAAAGATATGCTTTGTTTAGAAACTTTAATAATTTCTTATAAATAATTTAATATTTAATTTATTACAATTCGACCAATAACAAAAAACTGCAGAATTAACATAAATAGAATATTAAAATACATTAAAATTCTGTATTAGAATTTACAAACATTTTTGTTTTGAGGGAGGTTTAACATTCGATTTAAGAAGTAGAACAATGTCAAAGATCTCGTATTAAAGTGCATAAAGATTATAAATATGAGCTACAAATTCGATTACAAACAAGTTCAAGTCTGTCGAGCACAATGCTCGGTGGGTGGATTTAGGCTAGCCGAACAAGGTATTTATACTAGTTATAAGACTTTTCTTCTACTGACTTTGATCCTTCAATTTATTTTTATAGAGATCTTGTGGCTATTTTTTGGGATCAGGCATCTAGCATGATCTTCGACACGTGCTAGATTGGTCCTTTGCAATGTTAACATCATGCATGTTCTTTTTTTCAGGTCGGTTGTAGGTGTCAGATCCACTGCAGGAATCGAGCTGCTAGGAATATTAAACATGGTGTTCTTTACTTCGTATGTGAGTCTCGTTGAAGCCTCTATCTGCTTTGGCTGATCCTAACTAATATGTCGAATATGAATTTAAATATACCAAAAGAATACTACAAAAAAAATTTGTATAGATTTGTAATATTTAGTCAGATAGATTGTTACGAATTTGTGACGATTCTTAAATAGTTACAAATATCACAAATGTATATTAGTGTAGAAACCCTAAGAAATAAATCGATTAACTCAAACAATATAAATAAATAGCTCTTCTTTATTAACTTAGAAAACTCTCTCAAAATTTAAGATCTTAATCTTACTCTGTTAATCTTAATCTCTTAAAATATGTCACACATTGACATCTACTTATATAGATTAGATAATTTTTTATTACAAAAAGGAAAACTAATATTTTAGATAACTCCTAAAATATCTCAAACTTATCTAATTTATCTATTAAACTTGCTCAGCAAGTAATCGATATTAAGCTTACTCTAACATTCTACCATTCTACCATTTAAGCTTAATGTTGATTTCTTCTATGTTTTTAACTCCAATGTATTCCTTCATTTCTTTGTACTTGATCCTTCCAAGAGCCTTAGTTAGAATGTTTGTCTTTTGTATGTTCACGGGAAAATGTTCCACGTCAATTTGACCATTCTCAACACACTCTCTTATGAAGTGATATCTTGTGTGAATATGCTTACTTCTTCTATGAAACACCAGATTTTTGGTAAGTGCAATAGCGGATTTATTATCGATACATATTGCCACCTTCTGACTTGTTAAACCTGTGATTTCACTTAGAAGTTCTTGAAGCCAAATTGCTTGTTTAGCCACTTCCGTTGCAGCCATAAACTCGGTCTCACATGATGATAGTGTCACAATATCTTGCTTTTGGGAGCACCACGAGATTGGGCTTGATCCGAGATAGAAGATGTGTTCGGTGGTGCTTCTTCCATCATCAAGATCAACATTGTAGCTACTATCCCTATTTCCAACAAGTTTTGTTGGAGATCTAATGAATGCTAGACCAAGTGTAGTATTTCTTTTTAAGTACCTTAGGCATTTTTCGTAGCAGCCCCTTGAGACTCTCTTGGACTTTGTATATAACGACTCATAACCTCCACACTATATGCTAAATCAGGATGTGTGTGCAACAAGTAACGAAGACATCCAATATTTTTCCGAAAATCTGTAGCATCTATCTCTTCCTCCTCGGATTTTGAAAATTTCAAACCCGAGTCAACATGAACCAAATTACACTCAGTCATACCCGATTCCTCTTGTATCTTAAGTACATACTTTCTTTGATTCAAAGTGATCCCTCTATCGTGTTGGCACTCTTCAATGTTGAGATAGTATGTCAATTTTCCTAGGTCGCTCATCTCAAATTTTGTAGACATCTCTTCCTTGAACTCATTGATCACTTTTCTACTTGTTCAGGTTACAAAATCTACATAAACAGCAATTTTTAGAATTTCTTGTGTCATTACCTTTCTATGAACCGATGGTTCCTTAGTACAACGTTCTAATTCAAGTTCTTTGAGGACTTGGTTTAGCTTGATGTTCCAAGCTCTTGGTGCTTACTTTAATCCATATAAAGCATTTTTGAGCTAGTAAACCTTGTCTTCACTCCCCTTGAGTTCAAAACCTTCTGGTTGTGATACATAGACTGTTTCCTTAAGATCTCCATTAAGAAATACTGTTTTGACATCAAGATGATGAATCTCTCATCCATAAGATGTAGACAAGTTAATGACAAGTCAATGGTCTCGAGTCTAGCAACAGGAGCAAACACATCTTCATAGTCAATTCCATGCCTTTTAACATAACCGCAATCAAATGAGCTTTGTACTTTTTGAAGTCTCCATCGGAATTTTGCTTGATCTTAAACACCCATTTAAGTCTGATTGGTTTTATCCCCTCCGGGAGATCTTCAAGATACCATGTTTTGTTCTTAACAATGGATGATATCTCATCTTCACATGCAAGAATACACACTTTCAATTCTTGTGCTTCACTAATGTTTCTTGGTTCATCATTCAAGCACAATGATAACTTTTCCCCTTCCTTCTCTACAAGCAAAACATAGTCTTTAAGATGTTTTGGCTTTGTGGCTTGTTTTTGTGAGCTTTTCAAGATCAGATTAAGTTCTTTAATGTCCTCTTCTACAATTGAATCGCCCTCTTCGAACTCGACGTTGTCATTCGTGATTTCTTGATTGTTACTTTCAGCACAAGTTTAATTGCTTACCAGTGAAACAAACTCTTTCCCTTCATTTCTAGTCACATTTTCTTCTTGACTCTTGTAGGTTGCAAGCTCAAACTGAAACCCTTGTTCATGATTGTGGTTCTTGTGATTGTTCTTGCTCCAATTCCATCCATTTGTCTCATCAAATACAACATCTCGACTCACAACTATCTTTCGAGTAGGAGGATCTAGCAATCAATATGCTTTTGATCCCAACTCAATTCCAAGATGAACAAGCATCATATATCGATCATCCAGCTTTCTTAAGTGTGGTGTCTCAATTTTGGCATAGCCAATATACCTAAAAACTCGGACATGATTAACGTTTGGATTTTTCCTTCTCAACATCTCACATAATGTATTTCCCTTTAATGCTCTTGTAGAGATCTTATTAATAAGATATGTTGAATGTCTTATCGCTTCTCCCCACAAGTAATTTGGAACACACATATGCTTCATTATACTCCCAGACATCTCCGTAAAAGTCTGATTTCTTCTCTCCACCACTCCATTTTGTTGTGGAGTGTAGTATGTTGTCGTTAGATGTCTCTTGATCTCGCTGTTAGAGCAAAAAAACATCAAATTCTTGTGACGAGAACTCTCTGCCCCTCTCCGCTCGGAAGACTTGTATCCCTTTGTTTGTCTTTTGTTCTACTATCTCCTTGAATTTATTGAATGTTTCTCCTTTTTTCCTTCAATAAAATCATCCACATGTACCTACTTTGACCATTAATGAGAACAAAAATGTACCTATTTCCAAAAGTCGTTGATGGTGTTATTGGTCCACAACGATCTCCATGAATGAGTTCAAGAAAATTCTTTGCTCGGAATTAAGTAACTTGTGGGAAAGCTTTTCTAATTTGTTTTCCAAGCAAGCAAGAGCTACATACTTCTTTGTTAACACTGATCTGTGGAAGACCTTTAATAAAACCACCATTTATCGCGTTCTTCAAAGTTTTGAGATATACGTAACCTAATCTCGAGTGTCATCTACTAGATTCATTTAGCTTAGTTGGATGCAGTTGTGTAATATCCTTGATATCCATGAGAACCTTGTAAAAACGATTCTTGCTTCGTTTGGCTGTGACAATAAGTTTTCCCTCTTGATCATGTATGATTAGATTATCTCCTTTCAACATGATATCAAAACCTTAAATGTTGCTTTTCCAAGATTTTATTAAAATTCCTCGTTTGATTCCAAATACATCAATTATTTTTGATATTCTTGAGCTTTATCTTCTTCAAGGATTCGTTCTTCATAGGCTTTTAGTCGACCTACGACATCCTCAAAGCTTGCTGGTTTAAGATCCAAGAGTTTCTCAAGGATGCAATCACAAGGATGTATTTCTTTTTAGGAAGACACTTGAGAAACTTCTTCACAAATTTTGTTTCATCGATGTTTACTCAAAGGGAAGAATATTTAGATGAAATTGCCGATAACTTGGACAAAAAGTCATGTATAGACTCAGTTTCTTTCATCTTGAGACGGTCAAAGTCGGACATTATGGTTCGTAACTATTACTCGAGTCCATTTACCCTAGACGCTTATTCTAGAAGCAAAGGAGAAAGGGTTTTAGGGCAACATAGCCGTTTGGAAAAAAAGAAAAAATAGATTGTTCCAAGATATGGTTCCAATTCTATTTTTCCTTTTTCTTATTTTGCCTTTTCCTATTTTTCCTTTTTCCTATTTTTCCTTTTTCTACTTTGCATTTTCTCTCTTGTATCTCCTTCTATATAAACACTCATTGTAAGATGTTTTCATAAGTAAGAAGAGGAGAAAAGTCTTCTCTAATATTCTTCCTTAATTCTCTCTTTATTTTCCGCAAGTATAGTTAATGTTTGGTGTTAATTCTGACATGGTATCAGAGCAATGATTCTCGGCCATTCTCTTCTTCTTTAATCTCTTAATCTTCTCAGGTTTCTCTTATCTTGTTCGACTTTTTGCAAAGCAAAGAACTCCAAAAACAGAAGAAAAGATTTCCAAGTATTCTCTACAAAGGTATGATCTTTCCTCAAGTTTCAAGCTTACGGGTCTTTTGATTCTCAGGGATAAGGTGTGAAGAAGTTTTGTTCGTATAAGCAATAGATTTCACCCAAGCTAAGCATTGATGACCAGATTTCACCCAAGCTAAGCATTGTTCGTATAGGCTGTCAATTATCTACTTTGGGCTCGAGCATTGATGACCAAGTTTTGCACAAGAAGGGGTTTTTGGAGCCACGTTGTAAGGGAAAGACCTCCAAGGGAATCTCTTTATAGTGACGTGAACGAGGATGATATTCTTAATGAGGATGATGAATGGTTTCAAATGGACCAAGCTGTCAAGATTATCATCCAAAGCTCTCTAGATCCGCCAATCCTTGAGGCTTACTCCTATTGTGAGACGGCTAAGGAGTTGTGGGACACCTTAAAGAAGGTCTATGGGAATGTCTCAAATCTCACAAGGGTTTTCGAAGTGAAGAAGACTCTAGCCAACCTCTCTCAAGAGGAAATGGAGTTCACCGCATATTTTGGGAAGTTTAGATCTTTGTGGGCAGAACTTGACATGTTAAGGCCATTCTCTATGGATCCGAATGTAATTAGGGAAAGGAGCGAAGAGGATAAGGTCTTCAGCCTCTTGATGAATCTTAATCTGGATTACAAGGACCTTGTGAAGCACATCCTTAGGTCAGCCGCAAGCTCCAGATCCCTTCCTAGTCTTGAAGATGTGTGCTCCCAAATCCAAAAAGAGCAAGGGAAGTTTGTGGAGAGGAAAAAGCATGTTTGTGACGAGTGCAAGAAGAAAGGCCACTCCAAGGAGAAATGTTGGGTGCTTTATCCACACCTCAAGCCATCAAGGTTCAAGGATCCCAAGGCTAACTTGTCTCACGAAATCTCGGCGGATCATGGGCATATGCTTGGCTCACCTTCGGCCCCTTCCAAGGATCAAGAGCACTTGACCTCAGCCTCATCTTCGTTCAATGGAGACATAAAGAAATCCGACCTTGAATCCTTAATCAACTCTCTGAAATCCTTAAGGGATTCCGGTATCTGCTATTACACTCGAACTCTCTTTAAACCTTTGGTTATTGACTCTGGAGCCTCTCATCATATGATTAGTGATAAGGGGTTAATTAGTAACATAGAACCAGCTGTGGGAAGTGTTGTGATAGCAAATGGAAATAGGATATCGGTTAATGGAGTAGGGAATCTAGATCTCTTTGATAAGAAATCTAGGGTCTTCTATTTACCGGAGTTTACCTCGAATCTGTTATCGGTTAGGAGGGCTGTTTTGGACTTAAATTGTTATGCTATCTTTGGACCTAACGATGTGAAATTTTAGGATATTGATACCGGACGCTTGCTTGGACAAGGGAAAGTACAAAATGGACTTTATATTATTGAAGATCCTAAGTTCTTATCTTGGAATAGTCGCACTAGTTTGGTTGTGTCTAATTCGGATGTTGGAAGCCTTAGTAATCGTGTTTAGCATGCTAGAGTTGGTCATCCTCATTTTCGTGCTATGAAACTTATGTTGCCTAATCATTCGTTTGACAAAATTGATTGTGAAGCTTGCATTTCAAGAAAACATTGCAAATCGATTTATTTATTATCTTCTACTATCTATGAAAATTGTTTTGATCTTGTGCATTCGGATGTTTGAACTTCTCCTTGTGCCTCTAGAGATCACCATAAATACTTTGTCACATTCATAGATGAAAAGTTGAAATATACATGGATAACCCTTATACCATCAAAAGATAGAGTCTTTGATGCCTTTAAAAATTTTGAGGCTTATGTAACTAATCATTTTAACTCAAAATTGAAGGTAATTAGGACATATAATGGAGGCGAATACATGAGTAAAACCTTCCAAGAGCATCTAACCAAATAAGGGATCTTACACCAAACAAGTTGTCCTTATAACCCACTGCAAAACGGGGTTACGGAGAGGAAAAACCGTCACTTGATGGAAGTTACAAGATCTATTATGTTTCATATGAATGTCCCTAAAAGTTTTTGGGGGGATGCAGTCATGATAGCATGTTATCTCATTAACCAGACACCAATAAAAATTCTCTAAGATGTGTCTCCATGCAAGGTATTAAACAAAACCGAACCTCCATTGAATCACTTACGTGTCATTGGTTCTGTATGTTTTGTCTTAGTGCCTGGAGAGCTTAGGAACAAACTTGAAGCCAAGAGCAAGAAGTGCATGTTCCTAGGTTACTCATCCACCCAAAAATGATACAAATGTTATGATCCACTTTCTAGGAGGATTATTGTTTCTCGCGATGTAAAATCCATTAAGGATTGTGGAAACTATGGAGAAAGGAATTGGGAGGATCTTCGTGATTTGTCAGAACCAGTAATGGATAGGTCTGCCAGTTTACAGTTCCTCCTTCACCACCTAGGCGTAGCAGAATCATCCTCTGCTCTAAACTCCCAAAGTACTCCTCGGACTCAAGACCCCACGACTGAATCTTTCGGGACTACAAACGCCCCCCAACATTCTCTTCGGGCTCCAAGCACCCAGCCTACTTCTCTCCGGGATCCAAGTTCCCCGAGTGCACCAATCCTTACGGATCAACAGCCTTGCACCCAAGACCACAGTTCTATTCACATTCCGGGTCCACAAGACTCACCGAACGATCATATTGTAACAGATCCATCTCATGGACCTGACCCGGTTGCTCAAATAGTAGAACCAACAACCGGTACTCAACCTCTCTGGAGAAGCACACGGATTCGAAACACGAGGGTCTATTACAATGCTCAAGTCGTGGCCCAACCGCCTCAAACGGTTTTTTTGATTGACCTTTTACCTTCTGATTTTCAAGCTTTTCTTGGAAAAATTGTGTTGGACCAGGTTCCCCAAAGCTATGATGAGGCTAAGAAAATCAAGGAATGGAAGGTTGCGGTTGATGATGAAATTCATGCTATAGAAAGAAACCGAACGTGGGATGAGGCAGATTTACCTAAAGGCAAGAAAGCTGTGACATCCAAGTGGGTGTTTACAATCAAATACAAGAGTGATGGAACTATTTAGAGATACAAAGCTCGACTTGTTGCTCGCGGATTCACACAAACATATGGCATTGACTACACCGATACATTTGCACCGGTTGCCAAGCTCCACACAATAAGAATTGTTCTTTCCTTAGCTACTAATCTATCTTGGGAATTGTGGCAGATGGATGTCAAGAATTTTTTCCTTCAAGGTGAACTTGATGAGGAGGTATACATGGTCCCGCCTCCCGGTCTTGACTCTAAGTTCCCTCCCGGAAAAGTTCTAAGAATTCGGAAAGCAATCTATGGCTTAAAGCAATCACCAAGAGTTTGGTACCACAAGCTCAGCTTCACTCTTCGAGATCATGGGTTTAAGAAATCCGAAGCGGATCACATTCTCTTTACCCTTAAGGGTCCCCAAGGTATTTTGGTGGTTTTGATCTATGTCGATGATCTTATAATCTCCGGTGATAATAAGGACGGCATTACAGCCACCAAGATCTATCTTAAATCTGTCTTTGACATTAAAGATCTAGGGGAATTAAGGTATTTTCTAGGGATTGAAATTTGCCGATCTTCGGATGGCTTATTTATTTCTCAACGAAAATACACTCTCAATTTGCTTAATGGGACGGGTATTCATGATTGTAGACCAGCCAAGATTCCTCTTGAAGACTGCTACAATGTCAACCGAAAGGGGGAGAGGAACGACGAACCGTTTAACGATATTCCACAATATTGGAAGCTTGTCGGCAAGCTAATTTATCTTACAATATCTCAGTCCGACTTGTGTTTTGCAGTGAATCAACATATGCAAACACCAACAAAGTATTATTGGACAATGATGGAGAGGATTCTCAAGTATCTCAAAGGAAGCTCGAATCAAGGCATTTGGATGGGACAGAATGAGAGCTCGAATATTGTGATGCGGATTAGGGTGGAGATAGGAATGAAAGGAAGTCTACCACATGGTATTGTACATTTGTTGGAGGCAACCTAGTGACTTGGAAGACGAAGAAGCAAAATGTTGTGGCATACTCGAGTGCCGAAGCGGAGTATAGAGCGATGAGGAGGTTGACCGATGAATTGGTATAGCTGCGATCTCTTCTCAAGGACTTAGGCCAAGAAGCAAAGGAACCAACTACTATGCATTGTGACAACCAAGCAGCAATTTACATAGCATCCTATCCCAATTTTCACGAAAGAACTAAGCACGTAGAAGTGGATTGTCACAAAGTTCGTGAGCGCATAGAAAAAGGTGTAGTTCTCCCATGTAATACACCAAGTGAGGATCAATTGGCGGACATCTTCACCAAAGCCGCAAGTACCAAGGTTTGCAATCACATATATAGTAAGCTTGGTCTTGTGAGCTTGGAACGCTCTTGACTTCATGTCCTTTAAACCCGAGTTCTACACACTCTTTTTCCTTTGGCTAAAATTTTTGTCCCACGTGGTTTTCCTTATCAAGGTGTTTAATGAGGTGTAGTTTTCGGGTTTCCAAGCTAAGCCTTTGTTCCGTACGGTTTAGCTTGAGGGGGAGTATCAGTCGAGTCCATTTACCCTAGAAGATGCTTATTCTAGAAGCAAAGGAGAAAGAGTTTTAGGGAAACATAGCCGTTTAGAAAAAAGGAAAAAATAGATTGTCCCAAGATATGGTTCCAATTCTATTTTTCCTTTTTCCTATTTTCCCTTTTCCTATTTTTTGCTTTTTCTACTTTGCATTTTCTCTCTTGTATTTCCTTCTATATAAACACTCATGGTAAGATGTTTTCATAAGTAAGAAGAAGAGAAGAGTCTTCTCTAATATTTTATCTTAATTCTCTCTTTATTTTCCGTAAGTATAGTTAATCTTTGGTGTTAATTCTAACAGTAACCTTGCTTCTTTAACCTGCTCAGCTCCTAGATTTTTAGTTTTGATGGCCTCCCACACCTTATTTGCCGCGTCTAATTCACCAACTTGAAGAATGACATCCTCCGGTATAGATTGGAACAAGAGTGTCATCGCTATGTTATTCTTCTTATTGTCTCCACATTCATCTTCAATCACCTCCCACACTTCATGTACCTTGAGACTTACCTTCATCCTCATGGTCCAAACGGTGTAGTTGGTTGAAATAAGCATCAGATATACTATGGAGGAAGAACCTCCTCCGTCTTTTGTTTTCTCTGCCGTGACAATAGCTTGATCATCCACCATTGTTTTCAGTTAGTTTTTCCTCTCGTAATTAAGAATTCTTAATCGATCTCTCTTACTTCCTAAAGCTCTGATATCAATTGTAGAAACTCAAAGAAGTAAATCGATTAACTCAAGCAATATAAGGAAATAACTATTCTTTATTAAATTAGGAAACTCTCTCAAAACCTAAGTTCTTAATTTTAATCTCTTAAATTATGCCACATCTTGGCATATCCTTATATAGATTAGATAATTTTCTATTACAAAAAAATAAAATTTATAGTTTAGATAACTCATAAAATATCTCAAAGTTATCTAATCTATCTACTAAACTTGCTCAGCAAGTAATTGATATTACGCTTACTCCAATAATTCGTGTTATAAACGTCACAACATACTTGTGATAAATAAATCTATAACAAGTAAATTTCGTAACAAAAATTGTATATAAAACGTCACAAATTTTAAAAATATTCTAGTTACAATAGCTCAAATTTTTCGTAGTGGTGGTGTAAGTCCCCACCTCGAACAATCTTATAAATTGAAACATATAAAAGCATGTAATGCATATGTGACAGAGGGAGTAAATCGTAATGGTATGTATAAAACTGTTAGCTGTGAATCGTTCTTCAGTAGAAAGCTTTTGTAAGATCGTATGTTGTAAAAAATTGCAAAGAAAATCCTTTTTTTGTATAATACTATAATTATATGAAATATCTTTATATAATAATGGTAGAAGACAACGTCATAATGTGGAAAGTTTAGTGGTTACTTTGGTTAGAAATAAAATAGACATGTGTTTCTCGACATTTTATATCGGTTCAAACAAAGATATTTCACGAAAGATCATTGTAACATTCTTATAGATAAAAGAAATAAAAAATTAAAATAAAAGGTCTTCACGATAATGTGGAGGGGTACGACATCTAAGTATATGGTGGAAGCTAGAGCACACCCGACACAGGAACTGCCATCACAAATGGGACAAATTCGACTGTGGCTGTAGGTCCATTCCATCTTTAATGGTTCTTAACCAAAAAAATAAATTAAAAAAAAAAGAAAAAAAAAGAGCAAATTCGAGTTCGCATTACAAGGAAACTTTTAAGAGCTGGGTTCGCCACGTAGCGAACCCGGATAGCTCTTTTTTTTTTTTTGGTTAAGAACCCCTAAAAGATTTTTACCATTAATCATGTTCTTAGGTATGTGAGATACGACATAGACATCTATATTATATGACCAATAAATTTGATTTTTCTGACAAAAATTTCTTTTTGGGATTTTTACATCTGTTGTAAACAGATTTTTCTGGTAGAGATGTACTTACATTGGATCAGAATTACTCATTTGATTTTCAATTTATAATAATCTACCCTACCTTAAAACGTTAATATAATATAAAGTGCTTCAATTCATCTAAAAGGGTAAAACCAATAGACGAATTTACTCTGTGTACATGGAATTATTGGAAAGATGTACTTTAGTTAAAGTTTTCATAATTTAATAACTAACAAATACATTTCCTCGAAGTGATAAAAATACATGAGACATTATATTTAATGACAGGACAACAAAATTAATTTGTTGTCTCTTTATTTAATGTGTTATCCCTATATTTATTACCCATTAATAAATAAAATATTTAATTTATTTAATAATAAATGATATTTAAAAATTTATACACAAATTATTGTGTTATTAAACTTTATATATTTCTAATTAATAGTATGAATTGCTGTAAATAGGTTGTTTAGTAGTAATAGTCATTTTACAAATTTTCATGCACCAGAGTTCGATTCCTACTCGCTACAAAGAAAATGAAAAAGATTTTTATAGTGTGAGTTTTTTTTTGTCAACATTGGGGCACAAATGGCCGGCCCATTAGCTAAGTTCTTGCAAATGCAAGCAGGGGGACTCGATCCAAAGATGTGCAAGTGCGCATGTCTCTTGTGGACTTACCACCTGCCATTAGACCAAATGCCACTTACTTTTATAGTGTGAGTTTTGTTTATGGATTAGACTTATAGATCTAATTACTATTTAAGGAAAAAGAATATAGTTGACAAAAAATAACTTTAATATATTTGATAATCAATCAATCAATTAAAAGTTAATCTGATAAATAGTCAAAATAGATTAATATTTTTTTAGTTAGCTACAATTTCTCTCATTACTAAATGGAATGCAGTATTCATATAAAAAAGAAGAATTAGGAATAGAACTGAAAAACAATTCATATATTTATCGATTAATTTAAACATTTCTGAAAGTACTTATTTAGGCTTGATATTTTCAAAACTACCCCACTTTTTGGATATTTTTGGAAATAGCCCTCACTAATAACAAAAAATAATAAAATGCCGTCAAACATATTTTTCCAATTTTTGTTTTAAGAAACTTTGTTTTTGTTTTACGAAATCTTTTTTTCCCGCCAAAAAAGTCTCGCAAAAAAATTATCATCATTTTTCTCATCTCATAAAGTTTTTTTAGCATTTATAAAGTTTCATAAATCATCTTATTAAAACTTATAAAAAATCAATTTGTAAGTTATTTTTATCGTAACATAATAAAAAAATAAACTCCAATTGGATACTTAAATCCCCAAAATAAGGGATTCAATTTTTTTTCTCCATGTACTTATTAAATTCTCATGAAAAAGAACATGAACTATTTACTTAATTATTTTGTGCCACCAACTTTACAATCCTTAGTTAAAAATCATGAAATGTTAACCAATTACCCATAGAAAACTATTTCCAATTAACTTGATTGATGGGTGTTTCATTAGCATTTAAGTTTCGCGTTTAGAGCATAAAAAACATAATTTTTTAATTAAATTTTTAATGAAAAGTATGAAACGACGCCGTTTCATGAGAAACACAAAATTTTAATTAAAAAAAAGACGAATAAGCTAAGTCTATGGTTTCAGTCTTCTCAATATGGGGCTTTTACAAGCAACACTATACTCCTTCGCAACTGTGAGTTCATTCTCCATCTTCTCATTCATTTTTTTCTGAAATTCTAGATTTTAACCATCTCCTTCTTCAAATCATAACGAGTTATTTTTAATCCAGATTATGATGAGTTGTTGGGAAAGCTTCCTTCGCAGCTTCACAACAAGTCATTACAATTGATTAAATTTGAAGACTGGGAAATAAGAGAATCTTAAACATATTACTTCCAAAATACCATTAATCCGCCACTGGAACCTTGAGGAGGCACTGTGGTACAATTAGCATATCCTAAAACACATCCTAAGTCATGAAGATCATCTGGTTGTTTTCTTTCCTAGAGGCATATTTCTCTTGTTATTATATTTATAGTATTTACTATATTCTAATTAAGTTTAACATGTAGGGAAAAAAAAACCTACTTCATACACGAAAAACAAACAAATAAACGAAGACAAAAAAATCTTGCTTGATGTATCACTCTTTGTTAAAAGTTTATAACATTATAAAACACAGAAACTACAACACAAAATGTAGAGAAGTTAAAACACAGAATTATGATATATCTGCATTTTACCATGTTTTAGGAGTCTTAATTAACACATTTTGCATATATATCCATAGCATTTACATCATTTTAAAGTTCTTGTAGGTTCATATTGTATACCTAGCATTTTCAATGCATACATATTGCATATGGAGCTATTCTAGGTACTTTTGAGTCTTTTGGAGCGTTTTAGAGAAGCTAAAAATGAGAACTTGGTGAATTCGAATGTCCTCGAGCTGCACTTTTGCTGAAGACAATGAAGGACTCGACCCTCCAAACCGACCTCCACTAGGACGAGTTCACTTTCCACTTTCAGATTGTTCACTTTTTAATTCTACATTTGACTTTTTAGGGTTTTGTTAATCAAAAACCTTATGCATGTTTTATTTCTTCTTTGACCAACTTTAAGAAATTTTTTCTCTATTTTCTTTTGTAATTTTCGGATTTGAATGTTAGATCCTCTATGATCCTTTGGTTATTTCAATATATGTCTTTAATCTTTCTTGTTCATCTCTTTCTTATCTTTCTAATTATGCATTCATTTATAGTTTATGGGTTTGCTCATCTTATCATGAAGATTTAATAGATCCAATAAAGTTCTTGAGGAAATGGGTTAGATTAGTGTAGGTCTAAGGGTTTCCAAGTTTGCTTAAGGTTATTAATGCATAGATCTCTTTAGATTAGATACTTTTAATGCTTATTTCATCTTTGCTATTTGAATTTTGTCTTGTTGCGTTCATACACCCACCAAGTGTTTGTGAAAATGTTTGTCTGAGCCTATATCTAAGATTTGATTTCCTAGCTCGAGGAATTGGTTTTTAGGTTGCTTATTGGCTATAAAAGGATGTTTCTTCGTGTTAGCTTGATTGTGAAATAGCCAATAGGAGTTGGGTCTGATCGTTATTCTTGCTAAGTTCGATGTTCATGGGAATGACTTTGATATCTTTGAACCTATTTACTAATGATTAGATAATTAGGTTGTTAAGCAAGCTGTTGGAACCCATAGTAAAGCATTAGTTATTGATCTCATTCCTCAAGAACCCCTTTTAAAATCGTTTATTTGCTTTGTTTCAGGCTTTGTTTTCGCTTCATCAATTGCTCTGTTTTTAGCTTATTTCTTTCTTTCATGTTAATTGCTCTATCTTGCATTAACTTTATGTTGTTTTTTTATCATGATTTGGTGACAGAAATCATAAACTTGATATATTGACTTGGATTAGAAGTAGTTTATCTCATCCTGAATGTTTGCATCTCACTTGGTTTGGTAACCTTATATGCTATAAGAAATTGATAACCAAAGCTAAAAAAAAATCTTGTTATCAAATTACAAGCACCATAGGCCAATGTTAGAGAGGTATGCTTACAACTTTGAATTGGTTAGAGAATGAATATGCAAAGAAATTTTTACACCTTAAAGGTTATGCAGCTTAGCTAATTAGTTCAAACCCAGAGACGACTGAAATAGTTGAATGCATTTCAAATGTTGTTGGAAAGATGTCTTCAATACATATGGAAGGAGGCATTTTACTATTGTTGGCCAATCATTGACATTGATGGAACATTCCTTAAACAAACGGTAAAGGGATGCTTACTCACAGCTATTAGCCATGATACGAACAACCAGATTTATCCGGTTCTGTGGGTAGCGGTCCATACAGAGAATGCAAACAACTGGCATCCGTTTCTAACACGGAATCCTGAAGGAATCGTCACTCCAAGTTGTAAAGGATAGTCCTTGGTCTTGAAAGAACTTGAGTAACCCCCACCTTAGGTATATCAAACCTAAGATTGTTGTTGTTTCAACTCGCCTTCAATTAAGCAAGATGATGGAACCACGGAATGTTGAGTCGAGTAGCCCCCACCTTTAGTATATTAAACCAAAGATTGATGCTGTTTCGACTCGTCCCTTCACACCAATGGCTAGGAATGGAAATCACTTGATAAACCAGTTTGATCCCTTGGATATGACACACCAAGAAAGATCGAAAAGTTCACAAAGAACAAAAGAAAATCATTCTTAAATTTATTGATTAAAAAAAGTTGGATGCTCACAAATGAGAATTGCATGAGTTTATAAAGAAGAGAAATGACTCTCTAGATTCCTCTAAATTTATTGAATGTGTTAAATATGAAGGGTAAAGACTACTAAGTAAATGTCACAATTTACTATGACTTGAATGAGAAGGACTCTTGAACTTTTGACCTCCAAAATATCTTTTAGTCTTCCAAATTCGTCACTATTCATGGGCTGAACTTTAAGACTTGATTTAGGACTTCTCTTGGACTTGTAGAAGGTTCAAAGTGGTTTGGACTTGGCAAGTATAAAGTCCAATGGATTCTTTATGTTGTTCTTTGTACAAAAGACCTTGAATAAATCCACAAATGCTCTCCTTGATTTGTTTAGCTCGTGATCTTGTAATTGGACCGACTGGAATCTCCAAAGCTCTCTCGTGATCTTCATTGCTTAGCTCCAAGTTCTCCTTAGCTTCCTTGCTGTTTTCCATGATCATATCATCCATTTCCTCTTGAAAAGGATTTGACCTCAAATCAGGTTCATTTGCATCAAAAGGAATCAAGTCAGAATTGTTAAAGCTAGAACTGATTTTGTACTCACTTGGCAAGTCTCTCTTGTAGGCGTTTTCATTGATCTTTTCTAAGACTCGAAATGGCCCAATGGCCCTTGGAATTAGCTTAGACTTCCTTTGAGCTAGAAATCGTTCCTTCCTCATGTGAACCAAAACTAAGTTTGTGGGTGTAAAGCTCTTCTCACGTGTTCCTTTGTTGGCTTGCTTTAGATATTGCTTAGTCTTTTGCTTAATGTTAAGCCTCGTCTTTTCATGAAGGTTCTTGACCATCTCAGCTTTCTTTTTCCCATCTCAGTGTTCTTCCAAAATTTTGCTAAAAACCAGAATATCATCAAAGTAGACAACCACAAAACCAATAAAATGTCTCAAAACATGGTTCATCAACCTCATGAACGTGTTGTGTGCATTAGTTAATCCAAAAGGCATGACTAACCACTCATAAAGACCATGCTTTGTTTTAAAAGTTGTTTTCCATTCATCACCCTATTTCATTCGAATTTGGTGATATCCACTCTTAAGATCAAATTTAGAAAAGACACAAGAACCATGCAGCTCATCTAACATATCATCTAAGCGAGGAATTGGGTGTCTATACTTTACCGTGATATTATTGATGGATCTACAATCAACACACATGCGCCAAGTTCCATCCTTCTTAGGAACTAGTAAAACGGGCACGACACAAGAACTCATGCTCTCACGGATATATCCTTTCTCCATCAGCTTACTCACTTGTCTTTGCAACTCCTTGGTCTCTTCCGGATTGGTTCTATAGGCTGGACGGTTTGGAATGGATGCTCTGGGTACGAAGTCTATTTGATGCTCAATCCCTCAGATTAGAGGTAGACCACTAGGGTTCTTATTCGGAAATACATCTCCAAAATCCTGCAACAAAGAAGAAACACCACTAGGAAAACCGGGGTCAAGGTTAGTAGAACTCATAAAGACCTCTTTGAACATAAGTACAAATATAGGCTGATGTGAAACCAAAGCTCTCTTTATCTCACTTGATCTTACAGAAATTTTGGTGTTTTCTCTCTTTTCTCTCTGTGTGTTTCACTCTTAAGCCCACTCTTTTTTTGTGTTTCTCTCTCAATCTCACTCTCTTTTTGGTTTTTTGTGTTTGAGTCACTCATAGCTCTCTCCTCACGTTGCTTTAGAAGCAAATAATCTTGGTAGATCTCATTACGAGTCATAGGAACAAGCATAACAGTTTTCCCCTTATAACCAAATGAATGCTTGTTGGTGAAACCATCATGAACAACTTTCCGATCAAACTGCCACGGTCTCCCAAGAAGAAAATGCCCAGCCTCCATTGACACAATATCACAAATCACCTCGTCCTTATACTTCCCAATGCTAAATGGAACCACAACTTGCTTTGACACTTTGAGTTCTCCAAACTCACTTAACCATTGAAGCTTATACGGCTTGGGATGTATTCGAGTAGTCAATCCCAGTTTCTCGACTAGTGTAGTACTCGCCACATTCGTACACCTCCCTCCACCAATTATAAGACTACACACCTTATCAAGAACAAGACATCGCGTGTGGAATAGATTCTCACGTTGCACGTTCTCCTCTAGTTTACCTTGCACACTCGAAGACCTTTTAGCTACCATCACCTTTGGTGGCAGGTAACTCCAGCTCATCTTGAGATGACATAGAATCTGAAACCACTTCTTCCTCAGTTTCGTACTCTCCATTGACTCTAAGTATTATGGCCCTCTTGTTTGAACATTCATTTGCATAATGTCCCCTGCCATGACACTTAAAACATTGCACATCACGATTTCTTGTAGAAGAGGGTTCAACTTTACCTTTGACCTCTTGTCGGCTAGTATTCGGCTTGGATTCAAACTTTGGTTTTGGAACAATTTTGTCTTCGCGTGAGTAGCTAGGACGTTAAGTAATAGAACTAATGTCATAAGTTTGACGTGTGTTACCCTTCCTCTTGAGTTGCTACTCCATCAAGATAGCCTTATGCAACATATCTTCCAATTCCACATAGTGTTGCATCTCTACTCGGTTTTGGATCTCACGATTCAAACCGCTAAGAAATCTGGCCATGGTAGCCTCACGATCTTCTTCTATATCGGCTCTCATCATAATTATTTCCATCTCTTGAAAATAATCTTCCACACTTCGGTTGCCTTGCACCAATCTCCTAAGTTTTTGATGTAACTCTTGGTGATAGTGACTAGGAACGAACAGTCGTCTCATCAAGGTTTTCATGTTTTCCCAAGTCTCAATGGGTCTTTCTCTATTTCTTCTCCTGCTTGTCACTACTTGATCTCACCAATTAATAGCATAATCATAAAATTCAGTGGCTGCAACTGGTACCTTGTTTAGCTCGGAATAGTTTTGACAAACAAAAGCGAGTTCAATCTTTTTCTCCCATTCGAGATAGGCATCTGGATCGTTCTTTCCTTGAAATGATGGAATTTTCAGCTTAAGTCCCCCAAAATTATCTTCAGCCCGACCTCTTTCTTCCCTAGCTCGTCTAGGTCTCCTTCGACTCGAGGTAGATGAGTGTCCATCTCGACCATAGTATTCAACACCGCCTCTTTGTACTTCTGCCGGTGGTGGATCTCCTTGTACGTTAGGCAGCCGAGGTTGTTTCTAATTAATTAAAAAAAGAAAATATGAAAAGATAGAAGTTGGAAAGATAGAAGATGAAAATATGGAAGATGAAAAGATAGAAAGATGAAAAGATAGAAGTTGGAAAGATAGAAGATGAAAAGATAGAAGATTAAGAGATAGAAAATAAAAAGATAGAAGTTGGAAAGGTAGAAGATGAAGAAATAGAAGATGAATAGATAGAAAATGAAAAGATCAACTAACTTGTAAGTGTGCTCTGATACCAAATGATGTGGAATCCCGAAGGAATCGTTACTCCAAGTTGTAAAAGATAGTCCTTGGTCTTGAAAGAACTTGAGTAACCCCCACCTTACGTATATCAAACCTAAGATTGTTGTCGTTTCAACTTGCCTTCAATTAAGCAAGGTGGTGGAACCACGGAATGTTGACTCGAGTAGACCCCACCTTTAGTATATTAAATCAAAGATTGTTGCGGTTCCGACTCGCCCCTTCACGCCAATTGCTAGGAATGGCCACACAAGTGTGATGGAAATCACTTGATAAACCATTTTGATCCCTTGGATATGACACACCAAGAAAGATCGAAAAGTTCACAAAGAACAAAAGAGAATCACTCTCAAATTTATTGATAAAAAAAGTTGGAACCTCACAAATGAGAATTACATGAGTTTATAAAGAAGAGAAAAGACTCTCTATATTCCTCTAAACTTATTGAATGTCTAAAATATGAAGATTAAAGACTACTAAGTAAATGACAAGTAAATATCACAATTTACTATGACTTAAATGAGAAGGACTCTTGAACTTTTGGCCTCCAAATATCTTTTAGTCTTCCAAATTCGTCACTATTCATGGGCTGAACTTTAAGACTTGATTTAGGACTTCTCTTGGACTTGTAGAATGCTTAAAGTGGTTTGGACTTGGCAAGTATAAAGTCCAATGGATTCTTTATGTTGTTCTTTGTACAAAAGACCTTGAATAAATCCACAAATGATCTCCTTGATTTGTTAGCCCGTGATCTTGTAATTGGACCGACTGGAATCTCCAAAGCTCTCTCGTGATCTTCATTGCTTAGCTCCAAGTTCTCCTTAGCTTCCTTGCTGTTTTCCATGATCATATCAGTTTCTAATGACTTTCAAAGTACGTTGAACCATATCAGAGGTTGTAGTTTGCCTCTCTATGAGAATGTCTTGAATGAGGAGCCAAAGACTTCGTGTAAAGTATTTTATAAGAGTGGAAGTTGATGTAAGTATGTTGATAATAATGCAACCAAGTCTTCTAATGCGACAATTATGAAAGCAAAAGCCCAAACTTTATTACTAATGATGGAGACTATTTAGAGGCATGTAATGGCTAAGATTAGTAAACGGAACGAGAAAGTTGGGAGATGACAGAAAAAAATTACTCATTATGCCAATAATATTTTAGAAGAAGAAAAAGACACTACATCACGTTATGTGATCTCAAATGGTACACACATACATTACGAGGTTACATTTGTGGAAAATTTAAATCACGTGAGCTTTACACACGGGAAAATCAAATGTTCTTGCATGAAATGGCATATCAAATGGATTATGTGTGAATATGCGTATGGAGCAATCCTAAATGCTGGTAAGAATGTGGAGGATTTCGTATCTCCTTATTTCAATACTAAATTCTCGAAAGAACAATACAACACAACACCATATCCCGTGAAAGGTCCTCAGTATTGGATAACATAAAATTATTGTTTTAACAGGACACCACCTACTTCAAACCTACCTTGTAGAAAGAAAAATGTCAAAAGAAATGTTTCTTTCAGATGAAAGGGAAACTCGAGCTGCCAAGAATATAATCAAAACTGACGGTTATGAGGTACTACAACTAAAAAAAAAGTCACATTATGCATTGTAAAAAGTGCTTTGAAGCAGACCATAATGCAGCATGTTGTAAGAAGTTTCCAAATAAAAGATAAGGTCTCAAATGCAACTGATGAGGTATATGCACTGTTTGGTTTTGTTGTGTATATTATATCCTTTAAATGTGATGATTGATGCTTTTGTAGGGTGAGGCTGAAACTCTCACATAAACAAAACCCACTTAAGAGACTACACGAAGAACTCTTTAGATTAGATTGATTATGATCAAGTCTAGGACTCACAGGTGGTTCAATGATCAAGGTTCAGTTATGATTGACAAGTATTGGTTATGGTTATGTTGGATTGACATGCGTTTTTGTTATGTGTCATGATTCACGTTTAAGTGTCATGATTCACACAACTCTTAAGTCTTATTCTCATTTGTTCTCATTTTTTTGTGAGATACAAAGCAAAAATATATAATCCATTATATCCATTACAATATACAATGCATTACAATCAAACAAAACATGAAGCTGAATTCATGAGGTTTAGACAACAACATAATTATGATGCCTACAACACAACACTAGATTTTCTCAAATAACCAAACAACTGAGGTTATAATAACAACCATAACACCAATAGTTTGTCAAAGTAAAATTCTTCAGTTCTACCACACTCTCCTTCAAAATCATGAGTTCTTTGTTCATCTTCTGAAAACATCTTTCTATGCTCTCATGTTTTCCAACATCTCATTCCTCAAATTATTAACATTTTCTGGTATATGCTACAATTCATCTTCAAAAACTTTCATTTTTTCCACAATAGCTTCATCGATCCACTTAAATAAGTGCTCCTCATTCTCTGTCTATCACACAAACATATCAAATTTAAGGTTTCGACATATATTTTTCGTCGTCTTCGATATAAATGTCATGATGCTCTCACCACACCAACACGATTTTGGAACACCAATAGAAGATTCACGATGAACAATTCGGCTAGAGACTGAAGTATTACTCATTTTCTTCAACATGAAAACCTAAGTCCCAAATTCGAAAGTACAAGAGATGACGAAGAAAGTTCGGCTAGAGATTTTGTTTTTCTTTTTTGCATTTTTCTCATTTTCCTTTTATATATTTTCAACTGAGTTATATAGTTTAATAAAAGTTCAAACTAATTATAACATAAATCTAAATTATTTTTGAAATATACTAAAAATACTAAATACGAAGATATATATATATATAATAAAAATTATGAATGACTTAAATCCAGTAAAAAAATCGTTTATAGCTGAATTACATAATTTCATTTGTTTTTCCCGAGTTTAAGACATTGATTTCGATAATGTTTAATAAGGTAATGCAATTTTACGAGATCAGTTTGATAATAATTTGACATGTGGAGAGAATGTGGAAACAAGTGCTTTACAAGAATAAGAGTGAATAACAAATAGAACCTATATACAAATGATCCGAGATGGAATTAAACAATAACTCTTAGATTATTCTCATTAGTTGATTACTAATAAATGTATGTGTAATTTTTTTTGTCAACATTAGGACACAATTGATTGGTTCATTAGCCAAGTTCGTAGATAAAGTAGGCGGCATGATTCGATCTCTGCATATGCAAGTCCGGCTGCTAATAGATTTACAGCCTGTCAAATGTCACTTGCTACATGTATGTGTCATTAGCCATAACTTATAATTTTTGTGAAATATAAATTTAAAAAAAAAAATCTAAATTATTTTATGAGACACGATACTGTATTTGTTACTAAATTAATATGTTCAATTCCACCAATTTTTTTATATGAATGTGATTTCAGGTAGTCATATTTGCACTATCTGATATTGTTAATAGTTAAAAAATTTGGAACATAAACTATAAATTATATTATTTTAATCCAATTGATAAAAAATCAATTTTATTTTTTAGTTATCATGTGACTTTAATTTATTTAACAGATTTCATAATAAAATGGTCAGATTCTACATTTAAATTCATGTGTTACCCTTTGGATACATATTTTGGTGTGAGATTTTAGAAAATTCAAAGTCAGAAGATTTTTAGAAATATAACAATAAATAAATAGGTTAAAAACGATAAAACTCATATGTATAATTAAATAAAATACTATCTATGAAAAACCAAAAAAATAATAATATAGTATAATGACCATAAATTAATAGTCGATAAATTAATAACCTCTATAAATTAATAAAATTCTCTGATCCCAAGTTTAGCCAGTGTAAAATTTGATCAAATTTTATAAATTAATAAGATAATAATTATTTTGAAACTATTATGTAAAAATATAGTCCCTATAATATCATAAATTAATAATTGTAAATATTAGGCATACATAATTACTCTTAAGATAATTTAGTAAAATATGATTCTAGTGTTGTTTGTCTTTTTTTTGAAATTAGAATCTCGTTGGAGCTCATCTCTAATTTTCCTTATTGCTTCTAAAACTTTTGATTTTGTCTTTTCAATCTGTATCCAATTTTTTTGAAGAGTTCTAGACGCGATGATTGCTTCATGACGTGTAACTGGTTCCAAAACTTCATCATCATCTTAGACTTTTTCATCATTAATTAGAAGCCCTAATTTCTTCTAAAGTCTGAATTTCTAAACATGTATCATTTTCACTCGGATAGTCAAGTAGACTATTGAGATCCATTTTATTTCGATAAACAAGATTATTAATCAAACCTTCCAGTTCATCAATAACATTATCACAAACTGATCCATCTTCTAAAATTCCTCATAAAACTTCCTTTGAACGAATTTTGCAAAGTCAAAAACAATTTGCTATTGTCTCTTGACGAACATTAATTGTCAAAGCCGATACTGCAAAATTGATAGCATTCAAAACATTGACCTTACTTGGATCCAGCTGTCCAAACTCATAACCTTCTAAAATATCAAGGTAAAATCTCACTGGGTAGTGCATCTTAAACGCTCTTATTATTATTCCATCATCACAAGGTTGAATTTTTGATGTCATGTTGGTGGTAAGAAGAATAGCTCAACATTACGTAATCCTTCAATATTACGCGCATAAGCTGGACAATTATCTACCACTAACAAAACTCTTCTACCATGCATGATCTAATCAAGCCAACAAACATATTCTTCAAAAATCATACTTGTCATCCAAGCTCTTTTGTTAGCACGATAATGACAATTCAAGCTACTCATGTTCACATTCTTGAAACAACATGGCTTTTCAAATTTTACAATGATCCATGAAGGAATTTTTTTAGACTCATCTTCATTGCAATAAATAACAATTGTTATTCTTTCTTTGTCTTGCTTTTTTCCTTCAAGTTGTTATGTAGCAAGAGAATAATCAGTTTGTAATCTGTAAAACAAACCAGTTTCATCCATATTAAAAACATTCTTCATAGAGAACTTATCTATTTTCCCCTTATAGCTTCTAGTTTCTTCTCCATGTCTTGCACATCGACTGAACCGCTTTCTCCAAAACGACGAAATGATTTGATACCATGTCATAATTTGAATTTTTCATGCCAACCTTGAGAAAATTGCTCTTACACATCATCTACAGGGTAGTTAAGTTTCATTTTCTCTTTTGCCTTCTCTAAAATTAGTTATCCCGTCATATTCACTCGGTCTTTGTATTGGAGAACCCACTCAAAAAGAACTTCTTCCATTTCAAGATATTCAGCTGACGTTTGAGTGTGTTTGAGATTGAACCTTGACTAATTTTTAAATGAAATTTTTTTTCAAGCCACAATTTCATATCTTTTTGAGTGCTTTGTGATATAGTCTCTTTTGTACTCACATAACTCTTTCGTATTTGATATGTCATGGTTGATTTCGTAACACCTTTAAGATGAGAAGTCATTGGTAGAATGCGTGTTAAGAAAAGAGGTAAGAATCAAAAACATATCAAAGCAACATTAATATATATAAGAAACTCATAGATTAAAAAATGGAAGTCAAAAGAAAAATGGAATACGTATAAATTATTAAATATATGTTGATATTTCATTTTTCTATTTAACATATATGAAAAAAGAAAATGAAATTTCAATATATTTTTATATAAAATATGTAAACATCAAAATAAATGGGAATTTAAACAAATAAATTTAATAATATGTATTATAAAAAAACTTTCGTTTTTTACATGTTCGAATATTTATATTTTTTACAAATTTTTTATAAATTAATAATATTAATTTATAAATTAATACTTCTTTTAAATTAATAATTTTTCAAAATCCCAACATTATTTGTAAGTACATAGATAAAATATTATGTGCGGCTTTGTTTATTTATTTATGTCCCAAGACATTTACACGTCCATAGAAAATAGAAGCCGGAGTTCAACTTCCAAATAAGCTCTTAAAACATAAAAGGATGTTGATGAGAACGATGGCCGCTGCTTTCCAGCCACCACCGTCAACACCTCTAACATCACCGTCGCCGACAGAGCTTCCCCTCCGTACTATGCCGGGATCTTACGGTTGGCCTTTGGTGGGATCAATATCGGACCGTTTAGATTACTTTTGGTTCCAAGGACCGGATAAGTTTTTCCGGTCAAGGGCAGAGAAGTACGAGAGCACTGTGTTCCGTACAAACATTCCTCCGTCGTTTCCTTTCTTAGGCAATGTTAACCCTAACATTGTGGCCGTCCTTGACGTCAAGTCTTTTAGCCATCTCTTTGACATGGATCTTGTTGATAAAAGAGATGTTCTCGTCGGAGACTACCGGCCTAGTCTCGATTTTTACGGCGGCGTTCGTGTCGGAGTTTATCAAGACACCACCGAGCCAAAGCATGGCAAGGTTCGTTTATTATTGCTTTACTAAACTATGCTAATCCAAGTAAAGATATAATTCCATCGAACCTAAAAATGTTTCATTATAAATTATCAAATTTAATTCGAAAACAAGTAACTCAACGAATTTTTATAAGTAAATTTAAATTCGTTAAATAACATTTTAAAAATAAACTTACGAAAATAAAAATGGTATTGGTGTTTTTTTTTTGTTATCGACGATCCATAGCCAATGATAGTTTCTACCATTCCGTTAATCGAGTTAAGTTTGTGTACACAATTCGAAATTTTTTAAAAAAATTGATAGGTTTCAAAATAATCGTCTTTTAACTCAGATAAAAAATTTCGCCATGGATATACTAAAACGGAGCTCGAAGGTATGGTTAGAAGAGCTTCTGTCAAACCTCGACAAATTCTGGGAAACAATAGAATCGGAGATTTCTAAAAACGACGACGCTGCTTCATATCTGGTTCCTCTCCAGCAATGCGTCTTCAATTTCCTATCGGCTGCAATTACCGGCGTCAAACCTTGTGTATCGCCGGAAATCGCAAAAAACGGTTGGCAATTGCTTGATCGTTGGCTGGCAGTTCAGATAATCCCCACAGTAAGTATCGGCAAATTTCAACCGCTTGAGGAGATTTTCCTCCATTCTTGGGCTTACCCTTTCTTAGTTGTCGCTGGACCTTACAAAAAGCTTTACAATTTCCTCAACGATAATGCCAACGAAGTTCTTCAGTTGGGTGAAAAGGAATACGGGTTGACCCGAGATGAAGCGATTCATAATCTCCTCTTTGTATTGGGTTTTAATGCTTATGGAGGCTTTTCCGTCTTTTTACCTTCTTTAATCGGGAGACTCGCCGGCGATACTTCCGGTCTCCAAGAGAGGCTTAGATCTGAGGTCAGGAAAGTATGCGGGTCCATATCGGATCTTAATTTCAAAACGGTTAACCAAATGGAGCTCGTTAAATCCGTGGTTTACGAAACGCTGCGTTTTAACCCACCAGTACCTCTACAGTTCGCACGTGCGAGGCAAGATTTTAAGATAACTTCACACGACGCCGTTTATGAAGTAAAGAAAGGTGAGCTTCTTTGTGGTTACCAGCCGCTGGTGATGAGAGATCCTAATGTTTTCGATGAACCGGAGGAATTTAAACCGGATAGGTTTATTGGTCAGACCGGATCTGAGTTGCTCAATTATCTCTACTGGTCCAACGGTCCGCAAACCGGTACACCTGCCGCCTCGAACAAACAGTGTGCAGCTAAGGATATGGTCACTCTCACAGCTTGCTTGATCATTGCTGATTTATTTCTCCGGTACGATTCGGTTACTGGTGATTCCGGTTCAATTAAACCTGTTGTAAAAGCTAAATGACTATGTATTTAATCAGTCTCTCAATTTCCATGAATTTTGGGACTATATAAACTAAATAAAGGGATTCCCAACTAAAACATACGTCGCCATGTCGGCAACATAATAATAGAGAAAATAAATGTGGTCACGTTGGGTCCTAGAAAAAAGCAATTTGCTTCGATTAGCACCGAAAGTGAAAATAGGATTATCTTTTTGTTTTCACTTTATAGCCAGAAAAAAAAAAAACAAATCTTCAGACATCAAGTGTAAAATGAGTTGGTTCAGACAAAAGACTTCAAAATCCGAAGCACCATCTCGTTCGTACGGACAACAACAAGAAGAAGTGTTACTAAAGATTGATGGATGCAGAGCTCATCTCATTGATGGATTCGAAGCGGTGGAGCTTGCCGCTGGAGACTTCGAGCTTGTACAAGTTTCAGACAACGGTGTGGCTTTAGCAATGGTGGTGAGGATTGGAAATGACTTACAATGGCCAGTGATTAAAGACGAGCCAGTGGTGAAACTCGATTCTCGTGATTATCTCTTTACGTTGCCGGTTAAAGATGGAGAGCCACTTAGCTACGGCATCACTTTCTTTCCCATCGACGTAAACGACATCGTTTTTGTGAACAGTATCGAGTTGTTAGACGATTTCTTGAGAGAGAACACTTGTTTCTCTTCTTCTTCATCGTCTTCTTCGAGGGTTAACAATGGAATTGATTGGAAAGAGTTTGCGCCTAAGATTGAAGATTATAACAATATTGTGGCTAAAGCTATTGCAGGAGGTACAGGGCAAATCATTAGAGGGATGTTTAAATGCAGTAATGCTTACACTAATCAGGTTTATGATTCATTAAACGCAGTAATGCTTACACTAATCAGGTTTATGATTCATTAATATGAAATTCTGAATTTTGGGTTCTGTTTTATGAGAGAACCAGCTTCATAAAGGAGGTGAGATTATGATTACAAAGGCTGGAAAGAAGAGTGGTGGGTCGTCAAGAAGAAATACAACTAGAAACAAGAATGAAATCAACAAGAACCTTCAACGGTATAATTGAACATTCCTAGTTCTATGTATTTTTTATTCTTTTATAAACCATAATCTTTTGGAAGTAACACATATATAGAGTGAGGAGATTGTCCGGAGCGACCGAGAGATTGAGCAAGACGATGTTGAATGGTGTGGGAGTAGTGAGTGGCTCGGTGATGGGTCCAGTTGTAAAGTCTAAGCCAGGGAAAGCCTTTCTCTCAATGGTTCCAGGAGAGGTTCTCTTGGCTTCACTTGATGCTCTTAGTAAGTTAGATTAATAGTTACTAGCTTCTCATTGACACTTGATTGTCTTAACAATGATGTAGTAAAGATAGTTTGATTTGATGATCAATATTAGATAAAATACTAGACGCTGCTGAAGCTGCTGAGAGACAAACTCTTTCTGCTACGTCCAAAGCTACTACCAGAATGGTTAGTGAGAGGTAAGTTTTGCTTGTAAAATCCTCAACTTTTGATCCCATTAATAATGATCACATTTTTGACCTATAAACAAACACCTAAGCTTATGGACTTCGATTGCTCCATGCTCAATTGTTTTGAGTGCATCTAGGACTACATTTAGTGTAAAGTTCTCACACTAAGTGAGGACTATGACATGAACAGGTTAGGTGAGAGTGCGGGAGAAGCTACGAGAGATGTGCTAGGCACGGTAGGCCACGCAGCTGGAACTGCTTGGAATGTCTTCAATATCCGCAAAGCTTTTACTCCTTCCTCTTCACTCAAATCAGGGATCCTGAAAAACGCTTCACGAAAGTGATATTTGTTCAAAGCTCTCATAGCCGATCAGCTTTATGTTTGTTTTTGTGTGTTTGGATGATTTGTGGGGAGTGACTATTAATGTAGAAACCAAAATGTGCAAATTTGTGATATTGAATCTCAAAGATCAAAGGAAACCTTTTTTATTTTACCAAATTGTTCGTCATGGTGTATAACAACACAAAAGACTCAAAATAAATCATCTTGAAACTAGGTTTGGGCATAATATCCGAAACCGAATCCGAACCCGAACCGAACCAAAATCTATAAAATACTTGAACGGGTTTTACATTATGAAAATACGGGTACCCGAACCCGATCGGATAAAACCCGAAACCCGAACGGGTACCCGAAATATCCGAAATATATAATATATTTACACAAATATATTATGCCGATATACCAGTTAAGAATAGCACCTCGTTAAGAATAGCACCTCAGTTATACTGATATCGTTTTATGCTGAGGTGCTATTCTTGACAAGACAATTTCATGAGCCAAGGTCGTTCATACGCCGAGACGAGATGTCTCTAGGCCGACATCAACACTTCGTCGAGTCTACATCTGGTTAACTCTTTTATAGACCTAATGTGTTCTCCAATTTACGTGGGCTAAAGAGACAGATCCACCTCTATCACTTACTAGTTACTATGTTTAAAATTTTAAAAGAAAGTCTTGCTATGTTTACAAACTTATAGCGTCATCAAATTATTCTAAACTTCATAGTAGAGATTAGCATAATTGAAACTAGTCAAAAGTAACGGTAAGTTGTGGTTGTTGAGTTTTTCGGTTCAATGTCACAAGTTTGTCTTTTCTTTCCCAAGATTAAAATTTCAATTCAAAGTAATCAGAGCCAAAGCTCAGAGTCGGACCTTACAAACACGATAAACTCTATCGGAGATCGTAAAGCCTCCGAGAAAAGAATTAAGAAGACGAAAAGGAAATATTGTTCGAACACTATGAATAATGAATTGAATTTTCCGTGATCTTGAACAAAGAATTGAGTGAAAGAAGAAAGCAAGACAAACAAAATTGATAACCCAATTCAACTAGTCGATATAACTAGTCTACATCTGGGGCTGGATTAAATCCAACAATTTACTATTTTCAATTTTAGTTACAAAGCAAAACCTCTGCAACAATGGTGATTTTTCAGATTACAAGGAAGAAGAAGAAGTAAAAATTACAGAAACCGCAAAAAAAGATCCAAAGATATACAAGAACCAGAAAGTGTATCAGCTTCAACAGAATCACCAAAGAGCCATTACGATTTGTTGAAACACACACACTTGACTTAAATCTTCAATTGATCGGCTACTGCAGAAGATAATGCCAATTTCATCAAACCGGAAATTGGTATACTGAACCAAAACTCCCTAAACCGGAGATTTGAGTCACCACATTACAATCTCCCCCTTGAATCAAATTGCAACCTGAAGAACTGTGAATTGCTTTATCTTGGATCAAACCTCCCGCAGAAAGGAAGTCAAAGACTTCATTGTAGCTTGGTCAGCTTTAATAGTTTCAAAGTTGAATCAAACTCACTTACACCTAAACATTTAGTGAGTATGTCTGCTGGATTCCTGGAAGTGTGAATCTTCATAATTTCAATCTCACCATCTTCAATTACATCTCTCAGAAACGATCTCTTAACAGCCATGTGCTTTGATCGTTCATGATTTACATTATTCTTCGAGAGACAAATTGCAGATTGAGAGTCACACTAGATCTTGGTTTCTTTTGCTTTAAGACTGAAATCTTCCAACAGACCTTGTATCCATTTAGCTTCTTTTACAGCTTCAGTTAGAGCCACAAACTCTGCCTCAGTGGTTGATAGGGCTACAATCTGTTGAAGAGATGATTTCCAACTGACTGTATTTCCTCCCACTGTAAAAACATAACATGATGTTGATCTTCTTCTATCAAGATCTCATGCAAAATCGGAGTCACAGTAGCCACAAATATCGAAATTCTTTTCCTTTGTGTACACCAACTTCAGATCTTTTGACCCTTTAATGTACCTGAGCAACCATTTAATTGCTTCCCAATGAATCTCCCCTGGTTTACTAATAAATTTGCTCACCAATCCAATACCATAAGCAAGATCAGGTCGAGAACCTATCATTGCATACATCACACTGCCAACAACACTTGAATATGGTGTTAAATCTGTATCTAAAACCTCAGATTCATCTTTAACTGCAGACAACTTAAAGTGAGATCTGATTGGTGTGTTTGCGACTTTAGCATTTGACATATTGAACCTTTGCAGGACCTTCTCAAGATATTTTGATTGATCTAAACACAGAGTACTTCTGATTTTGTCTCGAGTAATGTCAATTCCAAGAATTCTACTAGCAACTCCCATGTCCTTCATCTCGAACTCTTGACTCAGTCTTCTTTTCAATTCATTGATCACATTCATTTCTTTTGCTGCTATTAGAGTGTCATCAACATATAAGAGGAGATATATAGATTCATCATCACTCACCTCTTTCACATATACACATTGATCTTGATCACTTCGAATAAAACCTTCTTATTGCATGAACCGATCAAAACATATGTTCCATTGCCTGAAAGCCTGTTTCAAACCATAAAGAGATTTCTTTAAGAGACATACCTTGTCATTTCCTTCAGTTAATTCAAATCCCTCGGGTTGCTCCATCTAAAGCTCTTCTTCTATATCACCATGCAAGAAAGCAATTTTAACATCCATTTGCTCCAATTCTAAGTCTTTATAAACAATTGCGGACATAAGAATGCGAATTGAGACATGTTTAACCACCAGAGCAAATATCTCTTGAAAGTTTGTACCCTCCTTTTGAGTAAAACCTCTTGCAACTAATCTGGCCTTGAATCTCTCTGATTCAACACCCGAAATTCCAGGTTTAATTTTGAATAACCACCTGCAGCTGATAACATGCCTATCTTTTGGTCTATCAACATAGTCCCAGGTTCCACTTTTGAGTGGTGAATCCATTTCATCACCCATAGTTGTATTCCATTCATTATAGTTCTTGTCTTTCAAAGCATCATGATAACATTGAGGCTCGTCTGAACTGATAATGATTGAAGCTATCAAAGCCATTGCAAACTGAGTACTATTCTTTGTCAATAACTGAGCATAGTCTTGAAGTCTGTTGGGAGCTCTTGTTTCTCTTCTTTTTCGATCTCTTGCTAGTTGATATTCTGACAAATCAGTTTCAGGTTCACTTGCAGTATTTTCTGCATTTCCTTCAGCATCTTCAACTGTCTGACCAGATGTAGAACCTATTGTTGTAATTCCCCCTTGACTGTTATTTTCTTTAACATGGAATTCAACTTCAGTACTTACTGTGTGAGGTTTGTAAAAATTTCCAGAATCATCTTGACCTTCTGATTCACTTTTCTTTAAATCCTTGAAACATAAATCCTCATTGAATGTAACATTTCTACTTGTGATACATTTTTCTTCTTCCAATAGCCAGACTTTGTAGCCTTTAGTACCTGATGGATATCCAAGGAATACTCCCTTTAAGGCTCTAGGCTTCAGTTTTCCTTGATCATGAAGTACATAAGCCACATAACCAAACTTTCTTAGATGTTTATACCCTGGTTTTTGATTCAACCAGAGCTCTTCTGGCACATTGTGGTCAATAGCAGATGAAGGAGATCTATTCACAATATATGTTGTTGTTGCAGTAGCCTCGGCCCAGAAGCTTTCATCAAGACCCGATTCATTTAGTAAACATCTTACATTTTCTATCAGTGTACGATTCATTCTCTCAGTAACACCATTTTGCTGCGGTGTATACACACATGTTCTATGTCTTTCAATTTCATGGATCCTACAGTATTCATCAAACTTTACATTGCAAAATTCAAGGCCATTATCAGATCGTAAACACTTCACCTTCTTATCAACTTGATTTTCAACCAATTGTTTCCATTCACAAAACTTGCTAGATGTCTCATCCTTAGACTTCAGGAAATAGATCCAGACTTTCCTTGATTTATCATCAATGAGAGAAAGAAAGTATTTGTAACCTGATTTTGATGGAGTGGTGTTTTGTGAGCCCCAAAGGTCTGTATGAATGTAGCTAAGGACGTCAACTGATTGATGTTTACCAACATTGAAGCTCAACTTCGTAGCTTTACCCATAATGCAGTGTTCACAGAAATCTAATCATTGATTTCTTTCTTGTCGGTTAAGCCTTTCTGAACAAGGATCTTCAAGCTGTTAACACTCAAATGACCCAAACGACTGTGCCACAATTCTGTTTTCTTATCTTGATCTTTAACATTGCAGACTTCATCGTTAACTGTATATCCATCAAGAATGTACATACCATTAAATAGATTCCCACATACTGCTGTTTTGTTATTTTTGAAGTATCTTACTTTCCCATTTCCACCTGAATGATCATAGCCCAATCTATCCAATGTACTTTTTGAAATAAGATTCCTTCTGAGATCAGGAACATACTTCACATTGTTAAGAATCCTGATTGATCCACCTTTGGCTTTGATTTTGATAGAAACGATGTCATAAGACTTGATAACTTTGTTATCACCCAAAAGAATTGTGGTTAAGTCTCCTTCCTGAAAATTACAGAACCAGTCTCTTCTTGCAGTTATGTGAGATGTACATCCTAAATCTATGACCCATACATCTTCAACCTTTTGATCATTTACTGCTAAAGCTTCTGAAAAAAATTAAATTGTCTCTAATCACACCTGCTTCACCTTGCTCTTCACTTTCAGCTTTCCTTTTTCTGGCATAGCAATCCTTCTTAGCATGTCCCTCTTTCTTACAGAACCAGCAGGTGATTTTTGATCTTTATTTTGATCGACTCTTGCTTCTTCCTTGTCTTCCATTACTATTTCTTGTTTGTGATCTTGGTGGGGATCTACCTCTTTCACTTGTATAAATAGCTAATGAAGATCGTTTGTCTAAAACCTTATGTTCTGCCATTTCTCTTTCAAGTGATTTTGCAGAGAACACAACATCTTGCAGGGATAAACTCTTGTTGCCATATTTCAGAGTATGCTTCAATGGATCGTAACCATAAGGCAAAGAATTCATCAGGATAATTGCTTGTACCTCTTCTGGTACAGTGATTTCCCGATTCTGCAAGGATCTTCAAAACGTCATCGGCGTTTTCATCAATCGATTTAGATTCATCCATATTGAAAGAATAGAACTTCAGCTGCAAATACACTCGATTTGGAAGAAATTTTCCCAAATACAATTTATTCAAGAGAGACCACATATCAGTAGCTGTTTCACAATGATTGATCTTGCGTAGTATTGTATCACCAACATGAGAGATGATTTGATTTCTAGCTTGCTCTAATTGCTCAATTTTCTCTGGATCGGGAACTTCTTTTGATGAAGATTCACCACTACTCTCAGGTTTTGCATCACTCGGTATTGTCTTTGTCAACGAGAAATCGGTAATCGCATTCTTCAATCCAAGAATGCCAAGATGAGCTTGAATTACCATCAAACAACTCGATCTTAGTCTTGGATTTAGGTTTCACCATAGCTAGAGAGAAAGAGTCTGAGCTCTGATACCAATTGTTGTTCGAACACTATGGATAATGAATTGAATTTCCCGTGATCTTGAACAAAGAATTGAGTGAAAGAAGAAAGCAAGACAAACAAAATTGATAACCTAGTTCAACTAGTGGATATAACTAGTCTACATTTGGGGCTGGATTAAATCCAGCAATTCTCTATTTTCAATTTTAGTTACAAAGCAAAACCTCTGCAACAATGTTGATTTTTCAGATTACAAGGAAGAAGAAGAAGAAGTAAAAATTACAAAAACCACAAAAAAGATCCAAATATATACAAGAACCCGAAAGTGTATCAGCTTCAACAGAATCACCAAAGAGACGTTACAATTTGTTGAAACACACGCACTTGACTTGAATCTTCAATTGATCGGCTACTGCAGAAGATAATGCCAATTTCATCAAACCGGAAATTGGTATATTGAACCGAAACTCCCTAAATCGGAGATTTGAGTCACCACATTACAGGAAACTAGAAGTACTAATTAAAATGATTACATTGAAAATTCAGAAAACCATCCTATCAAATAAGCAACAAGGAAGAGGATTAGACCATAAGGTGTTAAAGGCTTTTGGAAGCTTTCCAGGAAGAGTTCTTGATTCTGCGAACCGAATTTAGCACAAGAGTTCTTAATAATAATTCTAATTCTGATTATTTGTAAATAGGGTAGGTAAAAAATTTAATAAGGAGACAAAAAGAAGAGAATAAAGAATGGTGTTTATTTAGTTTTAGCTACACCTGAATGCTACCTACGTGCCCCGAAGGATCAAGCCAAAAATGTAGTTTTGATTCTCCGACCATGTGTATTATCGCAGACTCAATCCCCTCTCTTTGGATGTAATCTTCTCTATTTTTAGATGAAGAAAAGAGGTTTAGACCTAGAAGTTGAGCTTTGGGCCGAGTTGAGATGGACCTTGAGCCAAGTTAGATTTATGTTGGACTAATGGTGGGATGAAACCCACCTCCAACAATAGTCTTCCCCTCCCCAAATTCGGCGAAGGAGATTATTTGAGTTTGGAAAATTTCAAGAAAATAGTCTAGTCATGCATAAATCCAAAATGGTGCAAAGTGTCTGTACGTGTCCGAGGTGGAGATGATCTATAAGAGATGCGAGAGCTGGGCCGCGGCTTCACTATGAGAGTTAGATTACGACTTATGAGATGCAAGAACAAGGTCTTGGTTTTAACTGCAAACAAAACGAGGGCATAAGATTAGTTGAAAATTAGATTAGGGATTGACCCCACTGTTTGGCCCTTAATGAAAATGAACCTCGTATGCTCTTTTATATTTGGCGAGATTTTAAGATTCGACAAGATTTAAGACTCAACTTAAGATCTTTTCTCTAAGAAATGCGAGAGTTAAATGTTGTCATAATTGCGAGAGTTAAATCTCCGCATAATTGCAAGAGATAAATCTCGGTATAATTGCGAGAACGACGAAAGTAGCAAAGCATAATTTACAGAGTAATGCTTAATAAAATAATAAAACATGAGAGATACTTATCTGAAGGTGGCATCGGTGTTCTTCATGTTTCCTTTTGCGTAAAGAATTCTTTTATCCTCCGCCCACTGTTCGAACAGGATTTAGCACAAGGGTTCTAAATCCTAATTCTGATTATTTGTAAATAGGGTATGTGAGAATTCTGATCATTAAGGAGACAAGAAGAAGAGAACAAAAAATGATGTTTATTAAGTTTTATCTGCATCCAAAGGCTACCTATGTACCCAGAAAATATCAAGCGAAAAACGTAGTTCTGATTCTCCGGCCATGTGTATTATCAGAGACTGAATCCCTTCTCTTTGGAGGTAATCTCCTCTATTCATAGTTGCTTGGTGTTTCAGTTGGTTGAGTATGTAGAGTGTGTGATTGTGGAGAAGAGTTTTCCACAGAGACAACACTTTCAGTGAGTTGGTGATCTTCGTTGATCTCATCTCTCGAGAAATTCATACATTTAGAAGGTAGCGGATGGTATGGCAATGACTGATGATGTGGGTGAGCCTTTGACATCTGAAACAAAGGTGAGAGTCTGGGAGATAAGCTTGAGTAGAAATGAATGGACTCTGTGTTATTTGGACTTAACTCTTTTGGCGTTTTTGGTTCGGTTTCATATATGTCGGATTTTATTTTATTTTTTGTTGGTAAAACTGTTAAATTCTTATAGCATTTTTTAAGTTTTTGACCGAACTACGTAGCAAACGTATAAGCGGAATGAAAGAAATACAAAAATTATGAAAATACAAAAAATAATATGGCAACATGCAAAATAAACAAACAAAGGAAAATTAGCAAAGAGAAGAAAACCAAAGAAATCAGCTTTGAAGTATATTTGTAAGTATATAACTACATTTTGGTATTTTGAATATTCGTTCACTTTTCAATTTCTTGTAGTTTTTAATTCAGTTATTCATTTATAAAGATTTAAGTTAAAAAGAATTGAATATTTTTGTCATTCCCGGAAAAAGTATCAGCTTTTTGTTTAAGTCAACTTTCTGTTGATTCTGCTAAATTAGACATACCATTAAATTAGTTATTGGAATAATTAAAGAGTGTTAAATTCTATCAATTATGCAGTTAAGTAAAAAAATTAAACAAAAAATTTATTTATTTGAAAAACGATTAAGAAATAAGAACTCCCAAATTGATTTCCCAAACCCCTAGAAATCAAAAATCCTCCATCCATACTCAAGTGTTGTGAGTGCATCTATGACTACATTTAGTGTAAGTGAGAACTATGACATGAACAGGTTAGGTGAGAGTGCAGGAGAAGCTACGAGAGATGTGCTAGGCACGGTAGGTCACGCAGCTGGAACTGCTTGGAAGGTCTTGAATATCCGCAAAGCTTTTACTTCTTCCTCTTCAGCCAAATCAGGGATCCTCAAAAACGCTTCACGAAAGTGATATTTGTTTTAAGCTCTCATAGCCGACCAGCTTTATGTTTGTTTTTGTGTGTTTGTATGATTTGTGGGCAGAGACTATGAAGGTTGAAAATGTGCAAATGTGTGATGTTGAATCTTCAATCAAAGGAAACCTTTTTTATTTTACCAAATTGTTCTTCAAGGTGTCTAAACAACACAAAGACTCAAAGAAATCATCTTGAAACTATGATCAAACATACCAAAATCAAATCCTGAATCACTACTACAAATGTCAAAGACAATTTGAGTTCTAGTTAAATAGAAAAATGATGGAGAAGAAAAGAGGTGAAAATGCATCGGCAACCTGAATAGTAAGTGCAGAGTGTCCATTCCTTGTCATAGGTAATCGATGAACCATACCGCCTCTTCCGATCCCAGGACCTTCTTCTTCTTGTCCATGGCCACCACTACTGCTTTCACCACCATGAACTCCTTCTCCTTCACCACCGTGACGCCCACCCTCACCGCCTTTGAGAACCACGGTGTTGAACTTGAAGAAAAGTAGACTTTTGATTAGCAGGAAGGTGATTCTGGTGGCAAGATTGTTAACAATGTGTGTTTGACTTTGTGATTCTCATTGTGAATTCGTAGCTTTCTTTGATTCTTACATTGTTACCTTAAAACAAGAACAGAAAAACGTTTCTTCGTATTTAAACCAAAAAAGGTACATGGAATATGTTATTGTGAAGAAAAAGATACCTCTTAGTGATATGTTAGTCGCAAAAAAAAGAGTTTCTTAACATAGAACTTTTTCTGGATTCTCTATTTGAAATCTTGTTAAGCTGAATTATCCAACAGTAATTTTATCAATTCTATTAACTGTTTCTTCATTTTCGCAACAGCTATATCTTCTTGCCCACGTCCTCAGACATCAGTAATATGTACACATGTTATTGTGAATTACTATGTTTAAGATGTTAAAAGAAGAGATTAGCATAATTGTATTGAAATTAGTCAAAAGTAGGGGGGTTCGGTTAGGTTGTGGTTTTTGTGTGTTTTCGGTTCAATCTCACAACTCTTATTCGGATTGAACTCTTTTGGCGTTTTGGTTGGTTTGATATACGGATTATATATATATATATATATATATATATATATATATATTTAACATTACTATTTATAATTATAATTTGAATTTTTAAGTTATGAAAGTTCTAGATAAAAATTTTTTAGGTATATAACTACTTTAAGTATTTTTTTAGGTTTTAAGATAGATTTTTAACTACTTGAATAGATTAAAACATATTCTATGATAAACAAAAACAAAAATCTATCTTAAAACCATTCTTTAGTCGACACCTTTATAATTCGATTCTTCATATTAGCTTTGAGCATTCGAATCATTGGGTGGAGTTTGGATAAGTTCTTTTCAGGTCTGGGTCTTTTCGGTAAAAGAGTTTTAGATCTATTTAGGACACGTTACAATTTTGGTTTGGTTCTAGATCTGATCTATTTGGCTCCAGATCGGTTCGGGTCCAGAATTTTAAGAACCAAAAATCCATGTAAAACCCATGAACCTGAAAAATACCCGAACATATGAATCCAAACCCAGACCTGGATACCCAAAAACACTCATATACTCAAAAAATATCCGTATATTCGAAAATATTTAACTATTTTCATAAATTAGTAAAAATATTTGAAAAATAATCTAAAAATACTTAAATATCTGACAAATATATGAAGACCCATATCTGAAACTAGACCCGAATGTTCATATATCCAAAAATACCTAAATACTCGAGAGAATTTTGGGTTTAGAGTTTATAAAATTCCAATAGACTGTAAAGCCCGAACTAATTTTTTGGGTTGGTTTTGGTTTGTTTCTCCGGATTTGGGTATTATGCTTATAGCTTATAGCTAAAGTGAGGTATAAAGATTTATGTCAAAAAAAGATTTGAGTAAACAAAGAAATTAAAATATTAGAAAGATTTGTCTAAAAATATTTAAGATGTTAAGATTTAAGTCAAAAGAGGAAAGAAAGATTTAAGTCATACTTTTTGAATATTACTTAGTTTTGGTTCCAACTAATCTGGTATGGTTGTTCTAATTTTTCTCAATCCTAAGCACATTTTTTTGTTAATGAATAGCGCTATTAAATTAACAACGATTTAAGTTCTTTCATAGAAATTGGATGGAATGTGAATTCAAAATTTGATATCTAAATAATTCTTAGCAAAAATATTAAGATATTAATAATAGTGGATCATTTACCAACTTTTTTTCTCTAGATTTTTACTTGTTTGGTCTTTAATTAATGCTGACAATGACATTGTTGATAGGACGCGTGATCGTAAAAAGTCTTGACCGTTCATCTGCCACGTATACATCATCTTGTTTGATGAGAGGAAATGACTACTCTCCTTCGTCACACGCGACGGCTATATAAATCTCAAAATTCCAGAATTCTGTCGGTTACCAAAACATCCACCAGATCTGCTTTGAAGATCCGTTTACCCGAAACCTGATTGAGCCATGGAGAAACCGTACGGATATGCGAGTGTGAGCATGAGCGGCGTCGATCGCTCCGATAGGAAGGATATTGATCTGGAAATGGGAGTCGGAGAAGCGACGCTTTATCCAGGGCTAAGTTACGGTGAGAATCAACTCCGATGGGGATTTATTCGTAAGGTATATGGAATTCTCTCGGCTCAGCTCCTCCTTACCACACTTATCTCCGCCGTCGTTGTTCTTAATCCTCCGGTCAACGATCTCTTAACCGGATCTCCTGGGATTCTTCTCGTCCTCTGCATTGTCCCCTTCATCTGTACGTAGATCTCATTCTTTTCACCTGATTTACATTTCTTCTTCCTCGTTTCTCCTTATATATTAGATTTGATGTGGTAATTAGAAAATTTATGGTTGGATATGAGGTTTTTTTTCTTCTCCTTTTCTAGTTAGAATTCGCATAGTTAATATATATGTTTTTCTTGAATTGATTCTGGTTTACGCATATGATAGATTGTATGAAGTCGTCGAGATGGTTTGTTGTTGACATGTTCTTTGTAGCTAATTTCCTTAGTCTTGATTGATTATTTTATGTTTGGTCGACCTGCTTTGATTTGTGTTTATGCACTTCTTAACAATTCCGCTTCATGGATTGATTTGTGTTTATGCACATCGTTAGCTCTGTTTATGTATCTCATGGTTTTTGATATATATCAAGGTTTGATTGAACCTGTTTTATATGCTGGTTGGGGGATTGATGATTACAGGTGTATTTTTAGCTACTAGTGTTAGGATTCAGAATCGATTTTGCTTCTCTGTCACTGAAATATTGAATAACTGAAGCATTGAACAAAGAACAGACTAGAAACCTAACGATGCATTAGGTAGCATCTCTAAACCTCCTTAACCGTGAGCAACCATAATCATTACACTCACAGATCTGTTTAATCTCCGATTAATCGTCATTCATCTCTGTAAACATCGTTCTAATAGAATGTTAGTGAGAGTGATTTGACATTACTTAGTAGCTGAAATCTGCCGTGTCCTTGTGAAGACTTTTCACTTCTCTGTGAGTTTTCTTTGTTTGTCTCTCATTTAGTGTTTGGTTTGCTTGTATCGGTAGTCAGAACAATTTGTGGTTATTGTTTTCCTGTGGGCATCATTTGCTCAGATGGTAATTTGTTAGTACCTTAAATTTATGTTGCTATGTGCTGGAAGATTTTGTCCAGCACGGTTTCCGGATAGGAGCTGTGTATGAATACAACGAGTACATAAGCTATTTATTTATTTTTAAATATGTCTAGAACGTTTATTGACCATTTGATTGACTTTTGGGAGATAAATTTTGCAGTAGTCTGGCCTTTGCACATTTACCACCAGAAGCATCCAGTTAACCTGATCCTCCTTGCCCTCTTTACTGTCTCATTGAGCTTCACTGTTGGTGTCAGTTGTGCTATGACAGAAGGTTGGTATCTTAGTCTCTTAATATGTCATCTGTTGCGTACAGCAATCTGTGATTTTGTCGCAGCTCCAGCCTTCTTCTTTACTTACCATATTGTCAAAGAACACATTTTACCTGAAACTTCTATATTTTTGTCAAACCTGAAACTTGAAAGTCTTAAAACCATTATAGTAACATTTCTTCTTCTGTCACCAATTTTCAGGAAGAATCGTGCTTGAAGCCTTGATATTGACGCTGACTGTGGTTGGGTCTCTAACCACATACACATTCTGGGCTGCAAAGAAAGGAAAAGACTTCAGCTTCCTTGGACCCATTCTCTTTACCAGCCTCATCATTCTTGTAGTGACCAGCTTCATCCAGGTCAGTCTTAGATATCTCCCTCATTATTAAGAAAAAAACACCCAAATTTGACACATACATGATGAAACCTTAAATTTTGTTTGTTTTTCATAATATTGCAGATGTTCTTCCCGCTTGGTCCGACTTCTGTGGCTGTATATGGAGGAATCAGCGCATTGGTATTCTGTGGATACATAGTCTACGATACTGACAATCTCATCAGACGTTTCACGTATGATGAATACATCCTCGCATCTGTGGCTCTATACTTGGACATCCTCAATCTCTTCTTGACCATATTGCGTGTGCTGAGGCAAGGTGACAACTGAACTAATGATTTAGTTATGTAATTCCGATTTATAACTAGGAGCATAACGCAATGCCTTCATGTGATTTATGTTTGTATATCTTATATTTGGAGAATTTAGTATATGATGCTATGTTGTTTATACATCTTGTACACAAAATATCAAGCAAAGTCGATTTTCAACTTTAAATAAATTTGGTAATTTTGTCAGATTCATTCTAACTTTATGACTAAAAGGATCGTATCAAGGTCTATGGTCCTCTTCCTTTGTTGGTGGATGTGACCAAAGACTGCTATCAAAATTTCTGTTTTATGTTCGTTTGTCCGTCGCTACAATCAGCTACTTTTTTTAAATTTTTATTATAAATATTTTAGTTTACAAAATTTATTATATGAAGTTATATATATTGATAAAAATGAAAAAGAATGCTGGTTAATTAAAATTATATAATACTTATATTTGTTTTTTTTTTTTGTCAACGGCAAATTATGTTGGGCCACAACTGGCTGGCCCAATAGCTAAATTCTTACATAATATTAGCAAGGAGACTCGATCCCTGGTTGTGCAAATGAGCTGTCTTATGTGGATTTACCGCCTGCCACTAGACTAAGAGCCATTTGCTATTTATATTTGTTTAGCAAAATATATTCAGATTAATTTGTGAAAATTAAATAACAAATATTACCATATTTATATATTATTTATCAAAAATACATTTTACACAACTAAAACAAACTTTTTTGTAAATTAAAATCTACTTTTCAATATTTGTAAGTTTTGTTTTATTATATATATATATATTAGTTTCAGTTATTATATTTTATATAATTTTATTTCTATTATTTGAAATTTTATTTTTATTTATTTGGATTTATTTTTAATTATTTTTTAATTAATTAATTTTTTTGGTTGGTAGTGTTGTTTGTGGTTGCTGATCGTCACTAAATTTTATAAAACTTCAAAATTATAATAGTTGATTGTTAGCTAATAATCATTATGACTAATTGCTGAACTAGCATTCATAAAACATACTAATCGCAATTAATTGGTTGTACTCGCTAACAACTACCAAACAAACAATACCATACAAAATGAAATCTAGTATACGATGGTATGCGGTCTAGTTTGGTGTGGGACCCACTTGAAAACTTTTTAGACCAAACTTTTTAGGCCAGACTTCCTCATCTCCGACGATTAGTCGGATAACTTATTGCGGATGTGGTTAGATACTTGGATCATATTCCAGATTTAGATTCTCAATTTCTACTCAATCTTTATAATAGTAAAACTAATGCAAATATTCATTGTCACAAAAACACGATTTCTAGATAAACTTTTAATATTATAGACTAAATAATTAACTTTATGGTAAAGATACGAGGAACTAAAACCAGATAGCAAACTCTAAATAAATTCCGAAAGTAAACAATGTCTTCAAGATATGGTAAAAGGATTGGCCAGCGAATGGATCTCAATCATCCTTATTTTACTGTGGATTAATCATTTATATGAACATTTAGATAAATAAATATAACAATATGAAATTTTGAATAAATATAGAATTGCTATATTTTAAAAATAAAAATATTTTAGTTTAACTTTAGGTTATGTTTGTTAATTGTGAGGATTATCCAGGGTCAATTATTTTAGACGATACATTCAGAATATCATAATTATTTTTAGTGTATCATGTAATTAGACTTCTATCTTTTGAAATAGATGTTTTTCTAAATGAAATTAATATGATAACATTAAGTCATTAACATATAAGAGTGTTAAAAAAAATCAAAATCAGTTACAACAATTAATTCCGAGTACTCTAATTCATTTATGTTTTTCTAATAACTGGTTAGGCAATATCCGAACACAGGCAGTAGAGCATAGGGTAATATTGAGCATCGGTTATGCATGGTTCGTTTGAAGTCTCTTTCGCATTTTGGAACATATATGGATTTATTACTCAAATCTATAATGTTTTACTGTACACTTCTAAGACCAGACCCTGATCTTACCCACCGATCCGCCATTAACAGACGAAGAACGTTTTGTATTACGAAAACTTTCAATTGCCATCTCTCTCTCTATCCCCCTCGCTGTGAATCATGAGAGGTCATGATCGGATTAATAATTACTTACCAGAAGAACTAATCCTTGAGATATTCCGGCGACTTGAATCGAAGGCAAGCCGTGACGCTTGCTCTCTCGTCTGCAAGCGATGGCTATCTCTCGACCGACTCAGCCGCACCACGCTTCGTATTGGCGCCTCTATTTCTCCTGACCTCTTCGTCTCCCTCCTCTCTCGCCGCTTCCTCAATATTACTTCCATCCACGTCGACGAGCGTCTCTCTGTCTCCCTCCCTTCTCTCTCTCCTTCCCCGGTACGTTCTCTCATCAATTTCGATACGAATTGTTCTGTTGATTTGGGATCGGATCCAGCATTTCGATATAATATTGCTTCTGGACTGAGCGTTGTTTATAATTGATCTGTGATTCTACAATTCAAAATTGATCTGCGTATAAGATTATGAATTCGATCGAATGTCCATTTTTGTATGAATCTGGATTGAGTTGGGTTGAATCTGAATTTGAATTGGGTTACGGGTTTAGCTGAAATTTGGCGTTAGTCGATTCTGAATTGTATCTGGATACTGTAATACACTAATTTCTGACATTTTTATCCCATTTCCGAAACTTAAACAAAAATTCTGGAGAAGAGTGTAATTGCTAGGTAGATTATATGGGAGTATACTTACGGGTCAAACAAAATCATATTTCTACTTGGGGAAACTTCATCACCTGTGCCGGTTTTGTGTTTGGTATTCTAATTGCTATCATCGAGAGGACTTAAGAAGACTCAATTATGCAGAAAAGAAAGCGTGGGAGTAACAAGTCATTGCCGTCATCAAGTAAACGTAAGAAATTGTCTGAAAAGACATTTTCCGAAGCAGAGAACTCCGAGTTTTGCAGCTTGACTGACGCTGGCTTGACGGCTCTTGCAAATGGATTCCCAAAAATAGAAAACTTGAGCCTGATATGGTGCCCTAATGTTTCAAGTTTGGGTTTGCATTCCCTTGCTCAGAAGTGCACTTCTCTTAAATCTCTGGATTTACAGGTAAATTTAAAGCTCTTATATTTGAGATAGATATTGACTACACTTGGTCCTTTTGAATGAAAATATATAAAGGAGGTCGATGTCTTTTTCAGCTATCAATCTGTTTTTATGCAGCCTATAACAAATGTATTAGGAATTTTTGTATCCTTAGTTGGCTTTGACTGAATTATTACTTACATAATATATCGTTTAGGTAGTTCCTCCTTGCATTAGGTCGAATGGATCCCTAATGGTTTCCTTTTATTAAAAGTTATTCCAACTGTTGGATGTATTGAGAGCTTTAATCATGTTCAAAGTAATCCTAGAACGTTTGCTTCACATTCTCTTGATCATGCAATAAAAGTATATTTCTCGCTTTAGTTCCCCAGCCGTTATTTAGAGCTCGTAATACTTTTTCCCAATACCTTTTGATGAAAAATATGATCTCATATGCTAAGAGTGTGTTCTTTAGGGTTGCTTTGTTGGAGATCAAGGCTTAGCAGCTGTTGGAAAATTTTGTAAGCAGCTTGAAGACTTAAACCTACGTTTTTGTGAAGGGTTAACTGATACTGGAGTTATTGATCTGGTTGTTGGTTGTGCAAACTCCTTGAAGTCCATTGGTGTTGCTGCCTCAGCAAAAATATCTGATTTATCTCTGGAAGCAATTGGTTCTCACTGTAAATTTCTGGAAATATTGTCTTTGGATTCTGAATACATCCATGATAAAGGATTAATTGCGGTAGCTCAAGGATGCAACCGTTTAAAAAATCTGAAGCTACAATGCTTTAATGTAACGGATGAAGCATTTTCCGCAGTGGGAGATTTGTATACTTCATTGGAGCGATTGGCTTTGCATAGCTTTCAGCGATTTACTGACAAGTTAGTAAGCTTGTCCCTTTTAAATACCTTTGGTTTTTTGATGAATACAATCTAATCTTTCTGGTGCCTGAGTCTCAACTTGAGTCAGGGAATCAGGAAACCTTAGGCTTTTGGTCCTGTCTTGCCTTTTGTGCTTCCATTAAATGTTGCCTTGTGAAATTATTGTCCAAGGCTATTTATGTGAAAATGAAGAGGCGGTCTGTATTAGTTTGGCCATTTAAAGGACATTTGTGTTTGTGCTCTTGATAGTCCTTTGTGATGGCCTTGGTACGATGCTATTCTTGATTTTATTTTGTATTCAGGGGCATGCGGGCCATTGGTAAAAGGTGTAAGAAGTTGAAAAATCTCACATTAAGTGATTGCTACTTTGTGAGTTGCAAAGGTTTAGAAGCTATCGCTCATGGTTGCAAGGAACTTGAGCGTCTAAAAATAAATGGATGCCACAACATCGGTACCCATGGACTAGAGGCAATTGGAAAATCTTGCCCGTAGATTTTCTTTATCACTTTCTTTTTCTTATTGACAGCATCTGAAATCACTGTGGAATGGACCATTTACTAAACCTTTGTTTTTCGGATTTTTGCAGCCACCTCACTGAGTTAGCTTTATTATATTGCCAAAGGATTGGTAATTCTGCTCTTCAAGAAATTGGAAAAGGATGTAAATCCCTAGAAATACTTCACTTAGTAGACTGTTCAAGCATTGGAGACAACGCTATGTGCAGGATTGCTAAAGGCTGTCGCAACCTTAAGAAACTCCATATCCGCAGATGCTATGAGGCAAACTCTCTTATCTCTTGAAATAAAGTATTCTAATCTATAGACGTAATAACTGTTATTTTATTTTGTAGATTGGAAACAAAGGAGTTATAGCTGTTGGAAAGCATTGCAAATCACTGACTGAGCTTAGTCTCATATTTTGCGATAAGTAAACCCTCAAACTCGTTGAATCTTGTTACTTAAACAGTACCAGGATATAAACCAATCGTTTGTTTAATCCTATCCAGAGTTGGAGACAAAGCATTAATCGCCATTGGAAAAGGTTGTTCCTTACAACAGCTAAATGTAAGTGGTTGTAATCAAATCAGCGATGCCGGAATCTCAGCAATCGCCAGAGGCTCTCCTCAACTCACTCACCTCGACATAAGTGTTCTTCAGGTAGATAAAACTAACCTTCTTTTCTTCAGACTAATGCGTGTGAGTTTGTTGTTACTCCAAATCTCAAGCTTGGGTTTTAATCACAATTTAGAAGATTGGAGACATGCCATTGGCTGAGCTTGGAGAAGGATGTCCAATGCTGAAAGACTTGGTCTTGTCCCATTGCCACCATATAACAGACACCGGCCTGAACCATCTTGTACAAAAGTGCAGAATGCTGAAGACTTGTCACATGGTTTACTGCCCTGGGATCACTTCAGCAGGAGTAGCTACTGTCGTTTCGAGCTGTCCACACATCAAGAAAGTGCTGATAGAAAAATGGAAAGTGAGCGAAAGGACGATAAGGAGAGCTGGATCAGTTATCTCGTATCTGTGCATGGATCTCTAGATCCTAATTTCAAGGTCGGTTTAGAAGATTTGTGGTTATGTTTTCTTAATAAAGTCGCAACTTCAAACTTATGCTGAGTCATGGTCGTTCCTTGTACGCTTGATATATTTATATGGTTATGTGAACTATACTTGTACTGTTGTACATGGATGGCAAAAGGTTGGGTTCCAACCAACAGTTAAATAGTGATTATGATTACTAATAGGTTGTTCAATTGTTAAAAAATGCTTTATTTTAACGAGGGAGCCAAAACGAATACAAATCAAAACAAACTTTTTACAATATTATGCCAAACTTACATATGAAACAGTAGTAATGCATCTGGTTGCTTTACCTACATTTGGATTCAAAGTCTCACATTTTAATGTTGAAGACTAGAAAGAATAATGTTACATACTTACATAATCATGTAGAATTTAAGATCTCAACACTTCTGTTCTCCTTAACCTTGGTTACTCTTACCCCTAACTTACATACTGTCTGTTCTCCTTAACCTTGGTTACTCTTACCCCTAACTTCTCCACATACTCCTGGAAATTCTTCTCCGACGAACCTCCCGAGGCCACCGCAGCTTCCGCCTCTGCCTTCCATATCAACCTATTCTTCCTCAACTCCTCTGCTTTCTCCCCAATTGTCGCTTCCAAAAGCTTCTCCGCCACTTCCTCCCTCCGCACAACCATCTCCTCTGTCGCTCCCCGGCCAAGTCTCACTCCCGTCTTGAAAACATCAATCAAATATACTGCATCGGTTACTTGATCTCCCCATTGTGGACAACAAACCACCGGAACTCCCGAATATAAAGACTCCATAGTCGAGTTTCATCCACAATGAGTCACGAAACATGCCACTGAAGGATGAGCCAAAACTTGCTCTTGTGGACACCAATCCATAATCATCCCTTTTCCTTTACCACAACTCTCTTTCAACTTTTGAGGCAAGACATGAGTCTCCACCTTTAGATCGTGTGGTGGAAGTCTAATCACCCACAAGAACGATAAACCTGATATTCAAACTCCGTGAGCTATGTCTTTGATCTGTTCTTGCTTCAAATACACAACAGTCCCAAACGAAATGTAGACAACGGACGATTTAGGCCTCGAGTCTGTTGGTTGATAATTGAGTTGTGTTGGTTGAAAATTAAGTCGTGTTACGTTGCTTAGTTAAGAGTCACATGTTGAAGAAACACAACTGTTAGTGTTTCAGTATATGTTGTCTTCTACATATCTTCTCGATATATATGTAAAAACAGAGTTTGTTGTGTTAAAATAAAATATTTATTCAAACATGGTATCAGAGCTTCATTGATCCAAGGGACAAGAGAAGCACAATTACGATTCACAAAATCATTCCGCAAAAGTTACAGCAAAAGAAAAATGGCGATGGAGGCAACATCACTTCAAGTGATTCCCGTATTTGATGGAGATAAATACGACTTCTGGCGTATTAAGATGACAACCATCTTTAAAACCAGAAAGTTGTGGTCAGTGGTCGAACAAGGAATTCCAGATCAACCGATACAGAGAGAAGAGACACTTGACGTGGTGTCATTAAAGAATCAACGGGAGGAAGCGTCTACAAAGGACATGATGGCGTTGCAAATTCTGCAAATGGCCGTGACATATCAAATTTTCTCTCGCATCGCATCAGCGGTTTCGTTGAAGGAAGCGTGGGATGCTCTGCAATCCGAATTTCAAGGGAATCCACAAGTGCGGTTGATAAAACTTCAATCGTTGAGAAGGGAGTATGAAAATTTGAAAATGAACGAAGGTGGTAAGATCAAGGATTTCACCGACAAACTAATTGATTTGGGAAATCAATTGAGAGTTCATGGTGAAGCAAAGACAGATTATCAAATTGTCCAAAAGATTCTTATATCCCTCCCAGAAAGATTCGATAGCATAGTGGCTGTAATGGAGCAAACGAAGGATCTGACTTCGTTGCAAGTATCTGAATTGATAGGAACTTTGAAGGCACACGAGAAACGTGTGGAAGCCCGTAGTGAGAATACTACGGAAGGAGCATTTAATGTTCAAACAAAAGGAGGAAGCTCTCGGTACAAACCAGAGAACAACAAAAACCATGGGAACAAAGACAAAAGCCGTAAATGGTGTGGTTTTTGTAAGAAGAATAATCACACATACGACGAGTGTTGGAGGAAGCCTAAAAATGAAGAAAAAGCAAAAAATATGTGGAAGAAGAAAGAATGCTACACGTGTGGCAAGGTTGGTCATTTCTCAAAGGATTGCCGATCCAAAAAGAATGAGAAGGCACACATATGCCTTGAAGATGAAGACAATGAAGATCATATGCTCTTTAGTGCAAGTGAAGAAGCGTCAACACAAACCGGAGAAGATGTTTGGTTGGTGGATAGTGGCTGCACAAACCATATGACAAAGGAGGAGAAATACTTCACAAGACTTGATCGAAGTGTCAAGGTTCCAATAAGAGTTGGAAACGGAGAGAGTGTAATGACCACCAGAAAAGGAGATATAATCGTAATGACAAACAAAGGAAAGCGAGTTATAAAGGACGTCTTTCTAGTAATGGGAATGGCAAAGAATTTGTTGAGTGTTCCACAAATTATATCTCATGGATATCGTGTCTTATTCGAAGACAAACGATGTATAATCCTAGATCCTACGGGAAAGAGAATAATGGAGATACAAATGGTGAAGAAGTGTTTTCCAATTAATTGGAATCTACCACAAGAAATGGCTATGGTCACAAATGATCAAGAAGCAATGGATTTATGGCACAGGAGGCTTGGCCACGTGGGAAACTCAAAGCTTCTACAAATGCAAAGTAAACAAATGGTAATTGAATTACCAAAGTTACAAGTTAATAGTGACGTGTGTGGTGCATGTAAACTTGGGAAGCAGGCAAGGGTTACGTTTCCAAAGAAGTCTCAAACAACGACAACAAAGAAACTTGAGGTCATCCACACAGACGTTTGCGGTCCGATGCAAACACCATCACTCAATGGAAGTCGTTTCTTCCTGTTGTTTATTGATGATTATACACAGATGTGTTGGGTGTATTTCATCAAGAACAAGTCAGAAACGTTCTCATTATTTCAAAAGTTCAAAGCATTAGTGGAGACTCAATCGGGATGTAACATTAAGAAGTTGCGATCTGATGGTGGTGGTGAATTCAATTCAAATGAATTCAACAAATTCTGTCAAAAATGTGGAATAGAGAGACAAGTGACGGTTCCATATTCGCCTCAACAGAATGGTGTAGCTGAACATAAAAATCGATCTCTTATGGAGATGGCAAGAACCATGATTGCGGATCAAGGTTTGCCACATAAACTTTGGGCAGAAGCGGTGAGTACGTCGGCTTACTTACAGAACCGATTACCAACAAAAGCCATGGATGATGACATTACACCTCTTGAAAAATGGAGTGGGCATAAACCTACTATTACACACTTAAAGATATTTGGGAGTTTGTGCTTTGTGCATATACCCGATGAGAAGAGAAGCAAGTTAGATGTGAAAGCCAAACGTGGAATTTTCATTGGGTACAGCAACAAATCAAAAGGGTACAAAGTGTTCATCTTAAATAATGAAAAAGTGGAAGTCTCAAGAGACGTTCATTTTGAAGAAGGAAGAAAGTGGGATTGAGAAAGAAACGAAGAAGTCAAAAGAAATCTTTCCTTACCATTGAATAGTCAAGAGCCTCAAGCGGAGGATGTTCAAGATACACAAGTGGAACAAGATCAAGAACGTGACAGTTCAAATCACAATGGCGATGAAACAGAACCACCATTTAAATACAAGTCAATGGTGGATATTATGCAAAGAGCACCAAGAGTGGAGCTTCAGGAATCGGCTCAAATAACAGAAGCATGCTATGTTTTCTCTGAAGAACCTCAAACGTACGATGAGGCATGCAAGATCAAAGAATGGAGAGAGGCCATGGAAGAAGAAATCGAAATGATTGAGAGGAACAAGACCTGGTTACTTGTTGATAAACCAAAGGCAAAGAATATCATTAGTGTGAAGTGGATATATCGTCTCAAAACGGGTGTTAACGGTGAGCTATTCAAACATAAAGCAAGGTTAGTTGCAAGACGCTTCTCTCAATCATATGGTGTTGATTATCTTGAAAATTTTGCTCCGGTCTCAAGACATGATACAATTCGAAACATTCTTGCTTTCGCCGCACAAATGAAGTGGAAACTCTATCAAATGGATGTGAAGTCGGCATTCCTCAACGGTGAACTCGAAGAAGAGGTCTATGTGACACAACCGCCTGGTTTTATAGTTCAAGGTGAAGAAGAGAAAGTTCTAAGGTTGAAAAAGGCCTTGTATGGCTTAAAGCAAGCCCCTCAGACTTGGTATGGGAGGATTGATTCATACTTTCTTCGACATGGATTTCAAAGGAGTATGAATGATGCTGCTTTGTACATAATGAAGAAAGAAAAAGAGATTTTGATCGTGAGCCTGTACATAGATGACATCCTTATCTCGGGTAATAACTCTAAACTCATTGACAAGTTTAAGGAAGACATGAAGAAAGAGTTTGATATGACAGATTTGGGATTGTTGAATTATTTTCTTGGAATGGAAATAATTCAAGATGATCATGGAATTTTTCTTTCACAAGAAAAATATGCTTGCAAATTCATTGAGAAGTTTGGTATGAAAGATTGCAAGAGTGTTAGCACTCCACTTACACCACATAGAAAGAACGTTGAAGATGATGAAGAATATGGAGAACCGACAAAGTATCGAAGTCTTGTTGGTGGTTTGCTGTATCTGTGTGCATCAAGGCCAGATTTGATTTTTGCGAGTTCTTATCTACCGCGCTACATGTCTACACCTCGCACAAAACATTACAAAGAAGCAAAAAGAGTGCTAAGGTATGTGAAAGGAACGTCTCACTTTGGAGTTCAGTTTACAAGTATCAGAAATCCGGAGTTATACGGTTACTCGGATAGCGATTGGGGAGGCTCAAACGAAGACAAAAAGAGTACATCCGGGTACGTTTTTACTCTTGGATCTGCTGTGTTTTGTTGGAAATCAAGTAAGCAGAAAACAGTAGCTCAATCTACTGCGGAGGCGGAGTATATCGCAGTATGTGCAGCAGCGAATCAAGCTATTTGGCTACAAAGACTGTTGGCTGACATTGGATTCGAGTCTCAAGAAGGTATTCCCATCTATTGCGACAACAAGTCAGCAAGCACAATAGGCAAAAATCCAGTTCAACATCGAAGAACCAAGCACATAGAGATCAAGTATCATTATGTTCGAGAGGCTCAACAAAAAGGTCTTATTCAACTCAAGTATTTTGAGGGAGAAGTTCAACTTGCAGATCTACTTACAAAATCACTTGGCGTTTCAAGGTTTGAAGAATTAAGGAGGAAGCTTGGTGTGAGAAGGAAACTCAATTAAGAGGGAGTGTTGGTTGATAATTGAGTTGTGTTGGTTGAAAATTAAGTCGTGTCTTTTAGATTAAGTTGCGTTGCTTAGTTAAGAGTCACATGTTGAAGAAACACAACTGTTAGTGTTTCAGTATATGTTGTCTTCTACATATCTTCTCGATATATATGTAAAAACATAGTTTGTTGTGTTAAAATAAAATATTTATTCTAACAGAGTCTAGCCATTCAAGGCATTGATCGGCTGGTTTGCAAATGTCACCGCTTACGTTAGAAATAGCGGTTTTAGCGACTTTGAAAGCGGTCCAACGGTTTTAACTGGACAGAGTTGTGACATGTAGTCGATGACTTCTTGCTCCAAAGCGTTGAAAGAATCGACAAGGACACAAAAGGGCTTGTTCAGATTCTTAAATTGTCCGAGAATAGCTTGTCTAAAACCTACATATCAAGAAGAAGGATGGAGAAAGCTAGGAATTTCGTCATGCTTTAAGATAGGAACGCAAGGGAGCTTAACATCAAGCTCAGGCTCTGTTTCTGTCAGGAAAGTAACAAAACCAGCTTGATAGTGGTAATAAGCAGAGAAACAAGCACAAGACTGGACCCAGAGAACTGCACAAGGTATGTTAAATTCTTCTGCAACGTCGCAAACACATGGGATAAATGAATTATTGATGAGACACGAGACAGGCTCCTTCTCTTCCACGCATCTTCTAAAAAGTTTGGACACTTCTCGCTTGCCCACATTCTCGAGGTGTGATGTGTACAAAGGAAAATCTGCTCCCCGGTCAACTTCCTCTGCCCATTCTTCATCAAAGAACTCAAACCAAATCGAACTGGAACCAACTGGTTTAAAACTACTGTCTCAATAATCTCATAAATTAATAATTGTAAATATTAGGCATACATAATTATTTTTAAGCTAATTTAGTAAAATATGATTCTACTGTTGTTCGTCTTTTCCTGAAATTAGAAATCTCGTGTGCTAAGAAAAGATGTAAGAATAATTACATATCAAAACAATATTAAATATATATAAGAAACTCATATATTATAAAATGGAAGTCAAAAAAAAATATCAACATATAAATGTAAATTATAAAATATGTGTTGATATTCCATTTCTCTATTTAACATATATGAAAAAAGAAAAATGAAATAACATATTTTGTATAAAATATGTAAACATCAAAATAAATAGAAGTTTAAACAAATAAGTTTAATGCAAGTGGCATTTAGTCTAGTGGCAGGTGGTAAGTCCACAACAGGCATGCGCACTTGTACATCTTGGGATTAAGTCCCCCGCTTGCATTTGCAAGAATTTGGCTAATGGGCCGGCCATTTGTGACCCAATATTGACAAAAAGAAACAAAAACAAAGAAGTTTAATAATACATGCCACAAAGAAACTTTCGTAATTTACATTTCAGAATATTTGTATTTTTTAATATTAATTTATTGACAAAATAAATACTCTTTAAATTAATAATTTTTCAATGTTTCAACATTATTAATTTATAGAGGTTTAAATGTATATAGTATGCCGATGATAGATGGCCCAGAGGTGTAGTCACTTTAAAAATCCTCAAGACACCAGAGAACGAACCCCTTACATTCATTAGTAGGAGCGAGATTTAAAAGCAAATAGATTAGTTGACAACAAAGTATAAAGTGTCAAAAACATTTATTCAAACCTACTCACTCATTCTCTCGACCACACATCTTACTTACCACAATTGGCTCCCTATTTGCATTATGTGGGGCATTTTATTCTTTCTACTAATTGACGTGTAGTTTTCTTCATCATATAATGGTCCCATGAAACTATTCGTATTTTATATGTTTTCTACTATATATACTAGAAACTAAAATCGCGGGGTACCGCACAGTCCCTCATATTTTTAGTACATATATTCTAACTTATATTTTTATCTAATATTGATATGTTTAATTTTAAACAGTAAAATACTCGCACGAAATAGTATTAAGTAATATTAATTAATAAACTCCATTATTTTGAGAATCAATGATGTTAAATAATTCATTATTGGAAAAATGTTTATTGAAATAATTCAACAATGAAAAAGTAAAATACAAAATTTCAATAATTTTTTATCTCGTAAAATCTGTTGTATCACTTTATGTTTATTTTTCTAGGTGTTTTGATTGTATGAGAAATGATATTTAGATGTCGATATATATATATATAGAAGAATAGATACAATTTAGAATTGCAACTTTACACCAATAGTTACAATTTATCATGAATAGTTGCAATTTTAAATAAATACTTGTAAATTTACACGAATAGGTGAACCTTTACATCAATAATTACGTTTATTAGTAAACTAAATATTGTTAATGTCATTTGGTTTATATATATTCATTTATATTTATTCAGCCACAATTATTCATTTGTGTCCATTCATTTAGTCGAAATTGTTTATTGAAAACATGTAATACATTTTATGTATCTAATTGCGAAAATTGTAATAAAAATAAACATATAAAAGCTATAATACAAAATACACAACCATAAAATATGTATCTTTATAAGTGTGAATTTGCAGGAAAAAGACACAACCATATAATGTATTTTTAGAAGTGAGAAGTTAAAATAAAAAGATGCAACCATATAATGCATTTTTTATAAATAAGAAATTAAAGTAAAAAGATACAATCGTCAAAAGTTTTTCAGAAGTGAAAAGTTAGGTGATAAACACAATGAGAAAATTACAATACAAAGATACAACAGTAGATAATGTTTTCACAAATACAAATTTATAGTAAAGAATCACAACCAAATATGTTTATAGGATGTATTTTTCAAATTGTTATTAATTTTTTTATATATTTAACTATTTAAAAATATCTACATTAATTCAAATGTGTGTGGTTAAATTGATAATTGTAAGTATTTCACTTCTTTTAAAATAATGAATTCTACAAAATAATTTAAGAAATAAGAACGAGAACACTCGCTAAAACTTAATTAATATGAATTTATAAAAGCTCAAAACTAAATCATTAACCAAATTTAAAATTCTAAAGGGTTGTATACTACAAAAAAATATCCCTTATTAGCGCGAAAAATATGCTATCGTATGTGTTACATAGTACTTTCACTAATTTTATGTATACTACAATAGATCAATATCATATCAATATTCTTATTCTATTATTTACATTATTATAGCACATTATTTTAAAAAAATAAAAAATACAACAAGTTGCATACTATGATAATT
>JAKUCM010002320.1:0-29533 GCA_023374145.1 Lepidium sativum | reverse complement strand
AATACAAGTGGCACTCAACTTGACCAATGACACTCCCCTATTTGATACTTTTAGTAAAATCTTTTCAATTTTTGTGCCAAACAACGTATAGATAAATAAAAATTAATTCAATAAATATACATTTCTTCAAGCGTGAAATTATTGGGCGTAGTGTTCTTGTGATATATGAGTTGAAATATCATCGAATATATAAGAGAATCAAAGATAGTATATACATATTATGAGGTGGTAATTGATTTGTTGATTAATGGTAAAGAGTTTGATGGTAAAAAAGATAAGCAGCGTGGAGAAGATATTGGAGACATGTGCGAAGCTGAGTCATTGCGATGAAGACAGGTCAACGATCATATTTCTCCTTTGCTTTTTTCTCGATCCTTAATTTGTTTCTGCGTCAGCTGCGAATGTTGAAATTCTTTAATCAACTAAACAATCAGCTACCAAGAAACATTAAGATAACTTATTCTATCGTTTTTTTTTGGTTCTGTCGTGATATAGGACCTATGTTTGTATGTTTTGTACCTAAGATTAAAGGACTTATATAGTAGTTTAATATTTTACACAAATAAATTAGGAAAAAGGATTTGTTTGCCATTCATTTTGATCAAATGAAAGATGGAAGCTTATTTGTATAAATATTGAGCGGAAAGTTTGACTCCAATGATATATAATTACTCAATGATAAAGTTGCTGACACTCGACAAGTCCGAGAGCATAGGGATCGGTCAACCAGAGCTAGACCTGAATTTTACAACACCCCATTTCAAAAGATAAATATAATAATGTAAAAATATGAAAACAAATAAGATTAATGTGAGATAAAATATCAGTATCATAAATTACAAATAATACGTTAATAAGAACGTTTCTCAAAAATAACTTCTTTTTAATTTTTCGTTAAAAAACATTTTTATAATAGTATAATCAAAAAATTTAACATAATAACATAACCAATCTATTTAACATTTTTTATGACAAAATCGATCGTAAATATCAATTTTAACTTAGAAAAAAATCAGAAATTAAAACTGAAATAGTAAGCATTATCATATATGCAACTTATACATTAGAATAACAATCTTTATATCACTTCAATAAATTAAATACTTTTTGTTATCTTCTTTAAATGTTTGGATATAATTTATATAAAGGCTTTGATTTAAAAAAAATTATTCTCATCAATATCTTAATTTTTTCTATGTTTAACAAAATTTTCAAACTTAATATATGATGTTTTTATATTATCACTACTTGTTGAATTTAACTTTTCTCGACTGCAAAAAGAAAAAAACTAAAAATTTCTTTATACTTTTGAAATTGTGTTAAGTTCTAATTTGTATGAAAAGAAACCAAAATAATTAATTGTGGAATCCTTTTCCAAGTTTAGAATGAAGTTGGTATCATCACTTTTTATGTTTTTTTGCCAAAATTTGTTCTTTTTTGTATAAGGTGTTACTCTTTTTCTGAAATATATGTTCAATATCCATATAACATAAATTTTTATGGCTTCATCTTTTATATTGTCAATATCAGTTTCTCTATATATTTGAAAGAAAAAAAATTGGAAACCTTAAAAATTTAGGAACCCATTCAAATGTGTCTTCTTCATAGGTTTAGGTCCAAGCACTGTGGTCAACAGAGATAGTGATTTATAATCAGATGTCAATCTTTGAAAATACGTACAATCAAATTTAATTTATCTTATATTAAAACCTCAATGATTTGTTCTCCATAGTCCAAAATCCAAATCAAGGTCTAGCGAGGCTATACGTATTGATGTGGTTTAGAGAGGCTAGCTTTCTTTTTGGTATTCAAGGCCTAACTCATAATGCAACTTGAATAGTTTTTTTCCCTTCCTATTTAATTTAATAATGTATTTGTTTTCGTTAACAATTCTACTAGAAGAACAAACATTGACTAAGGTCAGCCCAAATGTTGTAACAAGATTAGTGTCACAATATATATAGTCACTACCGATTCCAACGACATAAAGCTATCGTCACATCGAGAAGGGATATTTATTAATTCGTTAAAAGATTGTTGTCTTCTTTACTTTTTCTGCATTTCTGTTCTAATTTCTCTAATAGACTGCAATAATAAGGAGCACTGATTAGTACTTCTTAAAAAAAAAATTAAAAAAATGAAATAACCAATCAATGTTCGCCATCACATTATAGGTTCGCCATCACATTATAGTTGCCCATTTGTATAATAGATTTAAGTTTTATCTGCGCCCATTTAAGCCCATATTAAATATTTTCTTTGGCATGGAAATGGCCCATGTTGAAATATATACACAAATGTTTTAACGAATTAATACTTTTATATACACACACAAAAAACATCGGATAAATCATAAATGTTTGCCTCGTATAATGTATGTAAAATATATTTAACTTGTAATATACGTTAGTGACTATGTCCATTTTTCTAAATTTTTTAAAAATGAAATCTAATGTAGTTTACAAGTTTAAGGTTTGAAGTATATAGATTGGAAAAGAAAAGAAACTCATAACTGATAAAACTATAGAATAGCACTCAGATCGAAAGAACTTAAAAGGTAAAGTAAAGCAACCAAGAAACATTGATAATAATAAGGTACGGAAGAAAAACAAGACAAAATTAAGAATCTTGCAAAAACTAAAGTGGTCAAAATTGGTCAGACAAATTTCATGGGATTCTTAAAACATTGACCCCACTTAATGACTCTGACCACAACTCACTCATGTTTCTTCACAGTTAAACTAACTATTACAATGCGTTATAAATTTATAATTGACACAAAAATTAAACTATTTGAATAATAATGTAACAATTATACTATATAGTTTGGCAACAAAAAAGGAGAATTGACTGGCGAGCACTGAGACATCTCTTCTTTTTAATTATCTTAAAAGTTAAAACAAAGAGTGAGTTTACATAAAATAAACTTCAGTTTTTGGTCATCATTCGTATGATTAAGATTGATGAACAAACTCACTCACTCTTCATAAGATCACATTGCAATTAGTAAGAACAAAAAACAGTTTAACATTGGATTGGATCTCTCATATGCTAATAAGGTGAAGTAATAACACAAAATTGATGAAATTGTAAAGTCTCTAACTTGATTCAAAGATTAAAGATTAGAGAAAGTGGTCTGATAAGAAACAAAGAAAAACAAACGAATAAAGTTCAAAACCTGGAAATTGAGGAAAAAATGGCGGAATTTACAAAGGTATGGTCTTTAGTCGTTGACTAGTTTAGCATGCAAAGGAGCAGGAGTAGTGACGACGGAGCTCGGCGGATTTAATGGTGGAGATGCTGATACTGGCGATGGAGGCGGTGGCGGGATTGGTGTCTCTGTTGTAGGCGGTGGCGGGATTGATGTCTCCGTTGTAGGCGGAGGAGGTGCGGTGGTTGTATCCAAATCCGGCGGAGGATTCGGATTCGGATTAGGTGAGGACAGAGGCGGATTTGGATTTGGATTAGGCGTGGATGGAGGCGGATTCGGGTTTGTTACGATCGGCGCCGGTGGATTTGAGGATATTGGAGCAGACGGGATTGGTAGTGATGATGAACCGGGTGGAGTCGGAGGAGAAGATCCGAGAACTGGCGGGTTTGGGTTTGGATTCGGATTCGGGTTAGAGTCAGAAAAAGGAGTTATAAATGGGGAAGAAGAAGAAGAATCGGCAGAGGAAGAGCAATCTTCGCCGGAGCAGTGGTGAGAGTGACGGTGGAGGACGCCGAAGCCAATAACGAGACCAATGACGACGGTGACGGTGACGATGAAAATGAAAATCTTGGTGGCTTTACCGACATAGCAGAGCATTGTTAGTGAGCTCGATTTGGATATTCAGACAGACCAGAACAAAAAAGTTGTTACTTTTTTGGCTGTTTTTTCTTTTTTTTTTTTTATTTATTGAGTGAATTAGATTATAGATGAGATGGGATTCGGATCTCTCTTTCGTCTTCTTTTATTTTCACCAGTTTTTTGTTTTTTGGGTGCTAATTTGAAATTTTTATATTTATATTAAATCAGTTAAATCGAAGGATAATGAGACATGACGATGGTGGAAATTGAAAGCGAGGATGGCCACGTGAAAACCAACATTGGCACGTAACTATTATTATATTTTGTTCTACTCACTTTTATTTTTGTCATTACCGAAGTTAAAGTTTTTTCGTAATGTAGTATAAAATTCAATCAAGTCAAAGCATATTTACCATTTACTATAACTAAAATCATTAACTTTTGAGTTAATTACCAAAAGAGGATCGAGATTAATAATGTTTTCCAAATTAAGAATATCCAGGGATTTGTTTTTGAAATAGCAACATTTTATTAAATAGAATTGACTAATCTGTCTTTAATAACGTGAAGCTTGTTTTTCCGATGCTTTTTTTTACAAGATTAGTCAAGATCATAAATTACAGGCGAGGACTCCAAGAGAACTAGAAGGTTCGAAGAATAGAAAGGGGTTTTTTCAAAGCTTCTCTGTATATCAAAGGGTCTCTCAAGTTTTCTCTTCTTTTTTGTTAAAACGTTGTTAAGTAAGTCAAGCGTTTCATATTCTTAATGTATGATGCTTCAACTGATCCGAGTACTATAAGGATCAGTTGATCATCTTTGAGGTAGGTAAGCTCTTAGTCATTCTCGGGGTGGGAATCTTTCTTTCTTGAGTTAGGGTTCTGAATCTCTTTCGGGTTTAGATAGAGTAAATTCGGGAGTAAAAGAAGTAGAAGGAGCAAGTTCGTCTTGCATATAAGAGAGATAGAAAGTGAGGACAAAGTTTGAAGTTCTCGGGTTTTTTGATTAGTGAAATCCGGAGTTCGAGTTTGAACTCCGGCGAGACGTAGGTTCCGATTTTGAACCGAACTCGTTAAATCTCTTTGTTAGTCTCAACAAAGTCTGTCGATTCAAGTCAGAAAATGTAGAAGGAAGATAAATTCTTCAACAAATTGGTATCAGAGCCTCTTCGATTATTTTCTCACTTTCTCCGCTGAAGTAAAGAAGGAGGAAACGGGACGTAGCAAGAAGATGACAAAGTCAAAATCGAAGATTGCTATCTTCGATGGTTCTGGAGATTATGGTATTTGGAAGAAGAGGATGATTGCGTATCTCACAGTCGAAGGCTTGAAGGATGTTCTTATAGCCCATACCGAAAGGGATCCAAAAGATATCGAAGAAATCAAAGTTGAATATCAGAAGAAATTCCTGGAAGAAGAACAAGCTCGTGCAGACAAAGATGAGAAAGCCATAAACCTAATCTTTCTCGGTGTTGAAGATCAAGTTCTCAGAAAAATCGAGAACTGTACCAACGCTGCAAACACATTCGAAACCCTCGATAAGTTGTTTCTTCCAACTACCTTACCTGATAGGATTTTTTTCTCAATTAGAAGTATATTCTTATCAAATGCAAGATTCTAAGTCAATATATCAAATTGTTGATGATTTCTTGAAGCTGATTACAGATCTTAGGTATCTACAGATCGAGATTGAAGAAGAAACTCAGGTCATTCTTCTTCTGAAATCTCTACTTGAAGTGTATGATCACCTAAGAGAAACTTTAACATACAGTAAGGATAAGCTCAAGGTGGAGGATGTGATTAGTGCTGCAAAGTCCAAAGAAACAAAACTAAAGAAGAATGGAGTTAGTTTCAAGTCAAATGGAGAAGGGTTATATGTTAGAGGAAGATCAAAATCCAAGGGTAACAATACATCAAGAAATAGAAGCAAATCAAGATCAAAATCTAAGGACAAGAAAGTTGGAGAATGTTGGATTTGTGGGAAGTCAGGACATTACAAGAAACAATGTTACAAATGGCTAGAAAGAAACAAGGGAAACCCGCAAAATCAACGGAGAGGAGATTCTTCATTAGTAGAAGATGACTCAAAAGATCTTATCGGCTTAGTTGCCTTAGAGGTAAACATATCTCAATAAGATTTTGATTCTAGTGAATAGATTTTGGATACAGGATGCTCGTTTCACATGACTCCAAATAAGCATCTATTCATGAACTTCAAAGAAACCGCATGAGAAAGGGTCAGGATGGCGAATGAAACATTCAGCAATGTAAAAGGTATTGGCTCAATCAGATTTAAAAATACTGATGAAACCACATTTGTTTTGCATGATGTCAGATATATGCCAGACATCTCTAGGAACTTAATTTCCTTAGGAACTTTAGAAAGCAAAGGATGTGATTTTAAATCAAGCCAAGGTGTGCTTAAGATCATCAAAGGCTGCGTAGTTATAGCAAAAGGAACTCGAAGAAACTCTCTCTACATCCTCCAAGCAATAGCAAACCTAGATGAAGCATGTATAGCAACGTCAAGAAATATGACAAGTACAAACCTTACAAGGTCTCCTCAACAGATTTGGCACAGCAGAATGGGGCACCTTGGACAAAAGGGAATACAAATATTAGCCAAGAGAGGGTGTTTTGAAGATTGTAAAGACACAACTCTTCCATTTTGTGAAGATTGTGTTATAGGGAAGACACATAAGATTAGCTTTTCATCAGGGAAACATGTCACAAAGAAGTACGTTCATTCTGACTTATGGGGCTCCCCAAATATTCCCATGAGTCTAGGTAAGTGTCAGTATTTCATTACGTTTACTGATGATTATTCTCGGAAGTTTTGGCTTTATTTTCTCAGGACAAAGGATCAAGTATTCAACAGTTTCATTGAATGGAAAACTCGAGTGGAAACTCAAACTGAGAGGAAAGTTAAAAGACTAAGAACAGACAATGGACTTGAATTCTGCAACAAGAAATTTGAAGATTACTGCAAGAGAGAAGGAATAATCAGACATAAAACATGTACGTATACTCCAGAGCAGAATGGGGTTGCAAAGAGACTAAATAGAACTCTCATGAACAAAGTAAGGTGTATGCTCAGTGAAAGTGGATTAGAAAACAAATTCTGAGCAGAAGCAGCATCAACAGCAAGCTATCTCATCAACCGATCTCCCTCATCAGCCATAGATTTCAAAGTCCCTGAGGAGATCTGGTCTTCCTCAATGCCTACCTTATTAAATCTTAAGAGATTTGGATGCCTTGCTTATGTTCACTCTTCAGAAGGAAAGTTGGATCCAAGAGCAAAACGTGGTGTGTTTGTGGGTTATCCAGAAGGAGTTAAGGGTTTCAGGGTTTGGTTACTAGAAGAAGAAAAATGCATTATAAGCAGAAATGTGGTATTCCGAGAAGAAATTGTCTTCAAAGACGTCAAGCGTTCAGACACAAAGGAAACAGGTACAAACTTAAGTCAATATATTACTGACAAGTTTATTAGTCTTGATATTACAGGAACAAGTGAATATAAGAATGAAGATGGAGTTAAAACAAAAACAACAGAGACCAAAAGAGAAGAAATTCAAGAAGATCCTCCTATTTCTCATGACAATGAAGTCTTAGAAGATTATCATCTTGCCAGAGACAGAGTTCGAAGGATCACTCACCCTCCAGCAAGATTTCAAGATTATGATCTCACTGAATAAGAAGGAGAAGATGATGAAACAGAGGAAGCTACTTCTGCTTACGTGTGTTCTCTATCTAAAGACGCAGGCCTCATGGATCCCTCCTCATATCAAGAAATGCTATCTGATTCTGATAGCAAGATGTGGCTTGAAGCTGCGAATGAGGAGATGTATTCTCTGAGAAAGAATAACACTTGGGTCTTGACAGGTAAACCGAAGAATCAAAGGACCATAGGGTGTAAGTGGATCTTCAAGAGGAAAGCGGGTATTGCAGGAGTCAAAAATTTGATACTAAAAGCTAGGCTTATGGCCAAGGACTTCACTCAGAAAGAAGGAATAGACTTCAAAGAGATTTTTGCTCTGGTTGTCAAGCATGTCACCATAAGATACCTTCTATGTGCTGTAGCACACTTCAATATGGAACTGCATCAAATGGACGTGAAGACTACTTTTCTTCACGGGAATATGGAAGAAACAATCTTTATGGATCAGCCAGAAGGGCATGTTGACAAGAACCATCCAGACAACGTTTGTCTCTTGAAGAAATCTTTGTATGAGCTGAAGCAGTCTCCAAGACAATGGAAGAAACGCTTCAATGATTTCATGACTAAAAATGGTTATGACAGAAGCAATTTTGACCACTGCGTTTATTTGAAGAAGTCGAAGAATGATGCTATGATCTACCTCCTGTTATATGTAGATGACATCTTGTTAGCCTCCACAGATAATCATCAGATTAAGGATCTTAAGTAACTTCTCAAATATGAGTTCAAAATGAAAGATTTGGGAGAAACAAAGAAGATTCCGGAAATGGAAATCACAAGGAAAAGGTCAGAAGGGAAGCTGAGAATATCTCAGTCTAACTACATAGAACGATTTCTAGGAACTCACAAGATGGATCAATCTAAGTCTGTTTCTACCCCTCTCGGAGCTCATCTCAAACTAGAAGCAGCTACAGAGGAAGAATTAAAGGATCAACAACACTTTATGAGGTCAGTTCCCTATCAAAGTGTCGTAGGCAGTCTCATGTACTCCATGATAGGAAATATACCAGACCTTGCATACCTTGTGAGCATGGTTAGTAGGTATATGAGTAATCCAATAAAGAACCATTGGATTGCTGTAAAATGGATTATGAGGTATTTGAAAGGGACCTCAAACATAGGTATGAGTTATGATAACAAATGAGACTTTATTATCAGAGGTTATTGTGATTCTGATTATGCTGCAGATTTGGACAATAGAAAGTCGATTTCTAGAATTGTTTTCACAGCAGGAGAACATGTCATCAGTTGGAAGTCAAAGCTTCAAAGAATTGTAGCTCTTTCAACTAAAAATGCCGAGTATATATCTCTTTCAGAAGCTGTAAAAGAAGCCGTCTGGCTAAGAGACCTTGATGGGGAGTTCGGTTTTAGTCAAGAATCTGTGGAAATACACTGCGACTCCCAGAGTGCTATTGCCCTCGCCAAAAATGCAGTATTCCACAGCAGGACAAAACACATTGAAGTGAAATATCATCATATAAGGGGATTGATAGAAAAAGGCATCGTCATTGTCAAGAAGATACCATCCTCCATAAACCCTACAGACATTTTTACAAAGGTTTTGCGAGTTTACAAGCTAAAGGAAGCTCTCTCGCAGCTTCATGTAGCTTCGAACTAAGCCAAGGTCAGTTGACTCCACCATTTAACTTATGTGATCTTGTTTAAGGTGGAGAATTGTAGAAGATTATTCAAGATCATAAGTCACAGGCGAAGACTCCAAGAGAACTAGAAGGTTCGAAGAATCGGAAGGGGTTTTTCCAAAGATTCTCTGTGTATCAGAGGGTCTCTCGAGTTTTCTCTTCTTTTATGTTAAAACGTTGTTAAGTAAGTCAAGCGTTTCATATTCGTAATGTACGATGCTTCAACTGATCCGAGTACTATAAGGATCACTTGATCATCTTTGAGGTAGGTAAGCTCTTAGTCATTCTCGGGGTGGGAATCTGCTTTCTTGAGTTAGGGTTCTGAATCTCTTTCAGGTTTGGATAGAGTAGATTCGGGAGTAAAAGAAGTAGAAGGAGCAAGTTCGTCTTGCATTTAAGAGAGATAGAAAGTGAGGACGAAGTTTGAAGTTCTCGGGTTTTTTGATTAGTGAAATCCGGAGTTCCAGTTTGAACTCCGGTGAGACGTAGGTTCCGATTTGGAACCGAACTCATTAAATCTCTTTGCGTTCTTAATTTTCTTGCAATTAGTCTCAACAAAGTCTATCGATTCAAGTCAAAAAATCTAGAAGGAAGATAAAATTTTCAACACTTTTCTTTTACGCATGTTTGCGTAGGAAATTGGAAGTGTCATAAACATTACCTGAAAGTTTACTTTTAGGCTTTAGCAGAGAAAGTTCCCTTCTGTTCCAACATTGTCCACTGTGTTGTTTTACAGTTAAGTTGACATTCAGTTTGTCTTTGCAGTTGAGTATAAGTGTTTGGGACATTCACAATTATGCTTCTCAAGCCCTCTAAAATTCCAATATTTCTTGATCTATGTAGTAAGGCATAGTCCTGGCTCACCAAATTGTTCCATTTTCTATACTCTTAATCCTGCTTTTGTGTGTCATATTGTATTTCACTCCTCACTTCTTCTGTTTCTCGAACTATCTATTTTTCTTTCCTCTTCTCATTATCTTTTCCTAGTTTTACTCTTTCTTCTACTGCAAGTGCCTCCTCTAACATTTCATGTTGATACATTGCAGTTAGGGGCCCCATTTGACAGTTGCTCTATATATTTCATGTTCTACCTCAGTTGCTTCATTTCCAAACTGAGCGTTATTCTCCTGCTTTTCAATACTCGGTGAATTCAGTGAAGGTGTTTGTTTCCCTGCACAACACTCTCGCTTTATCAAAAGAAGGAAAATGGATGGGATTCATTTTAATACCACAAAATGTAACATGATTAGAAGTCATGAAGCAGAGAACATGTTATTTTGAACATTACAAACTAAACCTGAAATACTTTACCTTTATCAGAAGAAGGACAATAGATGGTATTCACTTTAGTGCTACATAATGTAATATGATTACAAGTCATTAAAATAGAGAACATGTTATTTTAAAAATTATCCGGTGAATATTTATTACAAATTGGAACTTAAAAACACCAAAACCCTGTAACATGTATAGATGTTTGATTTTGAGAACCAGAGGTATAGTCGCACCTTATGTTTATTTTCATTTGCACTTCCAGCTCTCGGCTCTGTTTCACACAATTTTTTTTGTCGAGACAATTGTATGAAACCCTATTCAGACTTTAGTTGATGTGTGAAATACACTTTCAACACTATTTCCATTCACTGTGCAAGCCGTTTTCCACATGAAATTTACATTTTATTTTTGTATGTAATGCCAACAAATACTTTTTAATTGGTCACACATGCTTTGTATGAGTTAAACGTGCGAATTGGTGATTCAATTAGGAGGGCAAAATCGTCATCTTACTTCTACATAAATGGGCCACATTTATGCAATGCCTATTTTGTAAATAAGTTTTGGAGAAGTACATAACTCTTAATTTTTTATCTTGCCATTGTACTAGTTTTTGTTTTAAAAAATGCAATATTATACGTGTATGGGTGTATATTACTATATTCTGAAAGATGCAAGATAATTTCGTAAGTACCGAAAGATACACAAGGCAATTCGTAGATACCAAAAGACATTTTCGTAAATATCATAAGATTCGAGGAAATTACGCAAATAGCAAAAGATGCAGGGCAAATTCGTGAATACCAAAAGATACAGGCAGTATCGTAAATATCAAAAGATGATGTGCAGGATTTAGCATCGACAGATGTGAGACCATCATTATCCAGTCTCTTGTTTTAAGTTTCTTATTCATAAAATATTAATATTTTAATATAATGTATGAAATAAACTAATAAGAAGAAACTCATTCAAAAGTTTCTTAATTAAAATACTCTCTTCTTCTCTCTCTTCTCATATCTAATATTTTTTATTTTTTTATTCATAAAAAACTTGTAAGATACTCTTGTTAATGTTGCTCTGAGCAATTTGTAGATACTAAAAAATTCCGTGTAATTTCCTCTGAAAGATGCGTAGATGTTTGTTAATATCTAAAGACACAAGGTTAATTTCCTAAATACTAAAATTTCATTTTATTGTGACTAGACGGTCTATTTCCTTCTCAAAATTTTGATATAATAACGGGTCCATCTATACTTTGATCATCTATCTAATTGCATACAAATATACGTTCAAGGTCTAATTGCATCTAAAAATAGACATAACTGCGAAATTCCACACATAGTATATGAAATTTATTCGATTGCATAAATTTATTTTTGACCAACAATTGCTTGCGATCTTAACAACTGATTCACCTATTCTTTGATTCTCTATCTAATTACATATGGTGCATATTTTTGGGGCATAGTTGCACCTAAAAGTAGACAATAACGGTTGAATTCCACATATAGTATATGAAATCTATCTAATTGCACAAATTTGTTGTTAACCAACAATTGCTTACGGTCTTAAGCCACTAATTAACCGAAAATAAACTATTTTAGATACGACTAAAACTCAATTACAGTTAATTAATGGTTTAAGATCATAATTGAGTTTTAATCGGGTCTAAAATAGTTTATTTTTGGTTAATTAGTGGCTTAAGATCGTAAGCAATTATTGGTTAACAACAAATTTATGCAATTAGATAGATTTCATATACTATATGTGGAATTCAACATTTATTGTCTACTTTTATGTGCAATTATGCCCTAAAAATATACACCGTATGCAATTAGATAGAGAATCAAAGAATAGGTGAATCAGTTGTTATATTGAAAATTTGAGGTTGAAATAGACAGTCAATCCATTTATTTGGTTAATTAATGATTTAAGATTGTAACCAATTGTTGGTTTACAACAAAACCATAATTATCCGACAATTTATATAACTATACTAATTTTGTATAATATATATATAGAATTTGATAGTCATCATTTAAATTTAGGTTTTAGGTGTAAATAGACTTTATATAAAACTAAATAAAAGAATTAAGTATAAATTGACATATTGTTATATGGAAACTTTAAAGTAGAAATAAGTAACCTACCCTTTCCAAATCAAAATAATTCACGAAGAATTCGAAAAGCCACCGACTATAAATATAAATATAAATTTATCTCTCTCACTTATTTACTACATACCCCTTCCTTATAAATTGACTCTTCGTTTCTCGTAACTCATATTCTCTGCCCTGCTCCATCTCGACGACAATGGCTGTTCCGATCAACTTCCTCATCAATTCTCCACATGAATCATCTGATGAAGACTACAGCGATTACGAGATTCTAACATCGGAAGACGAGTCCATGGAAGAGGAACTGCCAGAACTGGACAACACAAACGGAGGATCTCGCTCTTCTCTCTCAAGTCTCGAACGAGAAGGTACCGTGTATCACTCTCTCCTTTTATACACCATTTCCCTTATTTCTACGCTGAATGTATCTCAATCGATCGTCAAGAAACCATGAGGTTACGTTAAATCTGAAAAAACAAGTAAATGGAACTGATACTTAAATGGGTGATTTAACTATGGAAATCGTGTTGTAATCGGTAAAAGTCAGGTTTAAATCTATTCTCTGATACCCTGTTTCTCCGTTTCTAGTTTCAGTCACAGAAACTGAGCCTAATGACGCTGAGGATGCATTTTGGCTCCAGTATCCTTATCTAAAGGAATTAGTGGAGATCGTTGTTAGTGATACTCATCAAGATATTGTTTCGGAAAAGGATGCTTTCGAGAGAATCAAACTTATCGGAGATGAGAAGGCCAAAGAGTTGAATGAAGCATGGAAAGCTTTGTGCACTAAAGAACAGGATTTGTGCGTCCAGATGCTTGACCTCTTGGCTTCTATCATGAAATCTGGAAATTATTAGCTTCTTAGTCCCAGTTTTTGAACCTTTGAATCTGTGAGAATAACTTAAGTATTGTTGATGGTTTGGTTTTTGAAGACAATCATTTTATCTGGATATTGGAATTTGCTTTGTTCTGTCTTCATCTCTATGAATGTATTAACAGTTTCTGCAAACGTTCGTATCAAGTCTCCTTTGATAATATCAGTCAATCCAAAAGCTTTTTACATTGCACCTAAATTTCAAAAATAATAGCTTAATACTAACTCTAACAAACTCCAGTTTCATCGCCATTAAAACTCTATCTATAGCTTCTATGATCATTTAGAAAACCAAAAGAAAAAGAAAATAACAGAGCTTAGGAACGAAGTGTTTTCAGAGGTTTCTCGACATTGTCTTGAGCGAAGAAAGCTGTTCATATGAGAAAACACAAACTTCGCGATTGGAAAGAGCGTTTCGTGAACCTGGAGAATTCGAAATCACCTGAAGAAACTGTTGTCTCGTCAGCGATTTAAGCAGATCGGTTTCTCCAACATTCCCGGTGGTGTTGTAGACGGATTCAAGAGGCATCCAACGGAGTGAAGCAATCTGAGATTGAAGAAATTGATGTATTTTTGCGATTCTTCTAGAATCTTCGCTAAGCTCATTTTTCTTTCCCAAGGCATAATCTTCTCCAATGATCTGATCTTATCGGAGATCTTCTTCTGCTTGGTAACACCACCGTCGATTGTGTGTGACGCCGTTGGAGATCCAGAGGTTGTTGAAGAGGAAGACTTACCAAGCTTCTTCTGACGTTTTGTTGGAGGAGTGGGAGACGTAAAAAGCTTATTCGTCGTTTCTTCCACGACGGTTGTTGTTCGTTCAAAGGATTTGAGATCTGGTAAGTGAAGAAACGGTGTTGTAGCTGTGCTGGCTACGTCGTTAAGATCTGGTAGGTGAAGAAACGGGGTGGTGGCTTTGGTAGATACTTGGTTGTGAAAGAGCTGATCAAAACGAGTCGCCTCGTACAAGAGTTGCTCCAGCTGAGTGGACTCGGAGAGGTGGTGACGGTTGAGGAGAGACAGAGACGTGTCAAGGAAAAACGCGTCTTGAGATGACAGAGACGAGTCATTGTGGTTATAGTCGAAGAAATTGTAACAGGAAGGAGTGAAATCAGAATGAGGCAACGGAGCTAAGGAATGGAGAGGAGTGTCGACGGAGGAATAATCCATGGGATTGAACTCTTGAAGCGGTGGTAAGTCAGAAAACAGAGAGAAGGAAAAGAAAAGGAAAATGAGAAAGAAGAAGAGAGGTAAACACGTGGCATTTAGTGATTGGGTAAGTAGAGAATGCGGCGACGCGAGGAACGAAGACGATATCGTTAGACTGTGTCTGTTTCTTTGGTCGACTGTTTGCTCTACCCTAGCCAGGCGGTTTCTGGGTATTTGTACAGATTAAATCTGGACCATTGGATCGTCCGATCAGACTGATCTCAAGGACAGGATTATTTGGCAGGTACTCTTAATGATGTTACTCAAAAGGTCTTTTTGGCGGGGTGCAGCCACGTGTACTCTGCCTCTTTCTTTTCTTTTTCTTCCTATTATTCTTCAAACTCAAAATCATTTTTGCATAAAAACTAATAAATTTCCAAAGATTAGAGTGATATGCTTTTATTTTATTTTTGGTAGAAGGAGTGATGTGCTTTTATCCTAATGCGGATTTGATTAATTTAAAGTACTATAAAATATACGAGAGAAATACTCAAGGAGGTGGTTCCTTTTTTGGTTCTCCTGAGGTGATTCCTTTCTTTTATAAGTTTCGTCATCGACCCATATTTTCCCTAAATTTGTTATCATAATCTTTATATTTATTGAAAACTACTAATACCCTAGGTCTTCTTCACCTTTTTTCTTCCGACAATCCCCTCCCCATTATGTCTTTTCATCTTCGATCTTCGATTTCTTCTGTAATTCTTTATCTATTTTTTCCTCTTTCGCTAACTTTAGATTTCTAGAATCCAAGTTAGTTTCTTCTTCCATTTTTATTTACATAACCATGACCATAATCTCAAGGTTAGTCTCTCTTTTATGTTTATTAATAGTTTCAAAATCTCTTATGTTTTGTGTTTCTAAATCTCTTATTTATCATAATCTCAAGGTTACTCTCTGTTTTGTCTGAACTTTTATAAATTTTGTATTGAAAAGACTCAAGATTCAGTTTTTGACTCTTTGTTTTAGTAGCGGCATTAAATTTTATATTACAATTTTAGTTGGATCCTTCCTTGGGTAGTTTGCTTTATTCTTCTGCGGTTACATAGTTTTGTCGGTACTTTAGATTTATGGGCATGAACTTTTGCTAGTTTATTCCTCTGCGATTGGTTTGTCTCGGCAAAAACTGCACTTTCTCCGATTTTCCAAATCTGATAAACTGATATCTCTCCAACCTCGGCGTTACTCTCCTCAAAGTCTCCCTTCGATTTGGAAATTGTTTTATGGATAGATTCCATTGGAGGACGAAGGAAGCTTACAAGAAGAAGTGTTAGAAAGTAGACGAGTCTATCCCTACAATTACTTAAAAACTTTTTTTAATCAGAAACTCCTCATGAAAGTCATCAAACAAACTGGTTCCATCAAGGTGTCTTCATATCTTTATCATGGTTTTATAACATGTATGAATTAATCACATTTTTGATATTTTTTTATCTTAAATCTACATTCTGGGTTGTTAATTAAAGGTTACATGTAATTAAGATCATAATGTTGTGGTTAGTGTTTAACATTACCTATTTCTCAGTTACAGTCTTGCTTAGCTTTGTTTTCAGTTAGCGAGGAAGTATTATTGCTTTTTTTTTTCTTCGTACTTGTGACGTTCTCCGATAGTCTTGTTCAAGGCTTTGGATTGTTAATGAGTCATCGTTTATTTTAGGAGCATTGATTAAGTTGAGTTGTTTGGTTTGTTCGACATCATCTGCTTCAGAATCGTTATATATGTCACTTCCTTATTCAGAAGATTCATCAGAATGCTTTCGGTGAACTCTTCGTTGGGTACAAGTTTATATTAGATTCCTTTAAAGAGTATATCACCTAAATTTTTCCATGTGTGGTTCACACTAAAAACATAATTTTTCTCTGGTATATAGATATAAATGCAGTGGATCATTGAAGATGTACGCATTTTATGATACATCTATAGGATCTTGGATGATTGGTGTTCAAGAAACTTATGTAGATGACAATCGACTTTGCTGCAGCAGTATCAGAAGGGGTATAATATCTTTTAATATGATTTTACTATATATATTTGTATGTATCTGCCTAAATCTGAGTATCACTATTTACTTTTACGCATGCTGTGTTTAATAGATGATACTTAAGATCTATTTATGATTTACATGTAGTTGAAGATGAAGGAAATGAAGAGATTTGATGGTGGAGAAAGATGTGTATCACTGTCCCACTAGGTTTTTCCAATAAGGTTTTTAATGAAGCGGGGAGTCACAACTTTCAAGCTTATGACTCACATTATGGAATTAATCTTGAGGGGGAGTATTAAACCTAAGACTTGAGAAAGAAGCAAGATTTAGGGAATGAATCAACTTGAAGCCTCCCTCTCAATGTGACCATTGGAGCTTCAAGTCTTGAAGGAAGCAAAGTCACATGTCTCCCTTGAGACATGTGAAGAGGACCATTGGAAGCTAAGGAGGAAAGAAGCTTCCTATGCTTTCCTAAAGCTTAATTACCTATTGTAGAAATTTCTAGTTTTAGACCTTACACCATCATCTATAGTGTCTAACTTACTATACATAGGAGTCTTTGATTGTTCTATAAATATGATGTAAAATCTTATGTTTAATTAAGCAAGAGAAATAAAACTCTTCTTCATACTCTCACTCTCATCTCTCTCGGTTCTCTCTTCCTCTATCAATCTCTCAAGAACATCTTTTACTTATGTCATAATCTCTTAACTCTTTGTCAAATCTCCTTAATCTTTTACTTAAACTCTCACATGGTATCAGAGCCAAGTTCATTATAGGCCAAGATTTACTTTCATTTAAGTCCCAAGATCTTTGAATTTTTCGAATCCTCCATTTGTGTTCTTGAAGCTTTTTCGGACCATTGGGTAAAAGGGTGATTCTTCAAAAAATCATGGAACACTTGAAGTTTTTAGGAGCTAATGTGGTTCTCAAGGGTGTTAACTATCTCTTGTGCTCAAGAACCATCACTACTGTGTTGAAAAGCCGAGGGCTTTGGGCTCACATTGAAGAAGGAGTTTCAAAGAAGGCGGTTTCGGTTCGTTTAAAGGCAAAGGAAAAGGAGAGTGAAGCCAAGGCTGGAGAAGATGAAGCAAAATGGTACCAAGATGATCAAGTTGCTTTAGTCATCATCCAAAACTCACTTGACCCATCAATTCATGAAGCCTATTATCATTGTGAAAATGCTAAGGAATTATGGGAATCTCTAAAACATGTCTATGGGAATCTCTCCAACCTTAGCCGTCTATGAAGTCAAGAAGTCTCTTAACAACCTCAAGCAAGAAGGTATGGAGTTCACTCAATGGTTTGATAAGTATAGATCATATTGCGGTGAACTTGAAATGCTTAGGCCATTTACGGTGGATCCAACTATTCTCCATGAAAGGCTTGAGCAAGATAAGATATTTGGCATGATGATGAAATTGAATCCAGATTATGGAGACTTGATTTGTCATCTCTTGAGAAAAGAAAAGCTTCCTACTTTGGATGAGGCTTGCGGTTCAGTGCAAAGAGAATAAAGGGCGAGAAATCTTCTCGGTGGAAAAGGGGAACTTGTAATGGTAAACAAAGCCTCATACTGACATGAGGAAAGGAAGGCCTTGGTGTGTGAGCACTGAAATCCTAAGGGGCATACCAATGATCGATGTTGGACACTCCATCCACACTTGAAACAAAACCGAGGAGAAAGTGCTAAAGCAAATATAGCAAATGAAGGCACGATTCAAGGCAGCTCGGATTCACACTCTCAAGGCACAAATGGCACAACTATGGTAGCTAATCAAGGGGATAATGTGAGGAGAGATAACCTTAAAGAGCTCATCAAATCAATCAATGTTTTAAAGGATTCTGGTAACTCTTGTTATGTTTCAAAACTTACTAAACCATTGGTAGTAGATTCCAGAGCATCTCACCACATGATTAGTAATAGAAATTTATTAGGAAATGTTAGACCTGCCCTAGGGAATGTAGTAATAGCCAATGGTAAACATGTTGCTATTGAGGGTCTAGGGAATTTACGATTATTTGATAAAAAATTTGAAAGCCTTTTATGTGCCTTCATTTAAGTCGAACTTGTTAAGTGTGTATAAAGCAGTAAATGACTTAAAATGCAAAGTTATTTTCGATCCTAACAAGGTTTATTTTCAGGATATTGAAAGTCGTCGGACTCTTGGAAAAGGAATAACCAAAGATGGATTATACTTGTTGGATGACATAAAAAAAATCCTAGTTTATCTTTTAATGCAACTTTATCTAGTTCTTCTAATGCTTTTAATTCTAGTTTTAGACTTGAATATGATGGGTTGTGGTATGCTCATTTAGGACATCCACATTCTCGTGCGTTGAATTTATTATTACCGAATGTTTTATTTAAAAATAACTTTTGTGAAGCGTGCATTTTTGGTAAACATTGCAAATCTATTTTTCCTAGATCTATAACTGTGTATGAATATTGTTTTGATCTTGTTCATTCGGATGTTTGGTCATCACCATTTGAATCTAGAGAATGACATAAATACTTTGTAACATTTATTGATGAAAAATCAAAATTTACTTGGATAACTTTGTTACCAACTAAAGATCGAGTTCTAGAGGCATTCACTAACTTCCAAACTTATGTGTTTAATCAGTATGGTGCCAAGATCAAAGTCCTAAGTTCGGATAATGGTGGAAAATACATGAGCAATGCATTTCAACATTACCTTACAAGAAATGGAGTAATTCACCAAACCACTTGTCCATATACTCCACAACAAAATGGTGTAGCGGAGCGCAAGAACCGACACCTTATGAAGGTGGCTAGGTCAATGATGTTTCATACAAACGTCTCTAAACATTTTTGGGGAGATGTGGTTGTATCCGTATGCAATCTAATCAACTGAATTCTGACTCGAGTTCTCCATGATGTATCTCGGTTTGAGGTATTAAACAAAACTAAGCCCATTATTAGTCACTTACGAGTATTTGGTTGTGTGTGTTTTGTTCTTATTCCAGGAGAACAAAAGAATAAAATCGAGCCCAAAAGCGTTAAAGGAATGTTCATTGGATACTCCATAACTCGAAAAGGATACAATTTCTACATACCGGACACACACAGAATTATGGTGTCTAAAGATGTTAAGTCTATGGAGGAATAAGGGTTCTATGAAGTCAAGAATTGGACAAGTATGAAAGACATTACCCAAAACAATTTTGATCGGGCAATAAGTCTCCGCTTGATGTTAGATAAACTTAGGATATTCTTACAAAGCTCTCACGGTGCAAGTGGAAGCACAAACTCCAAGAAAGGTGAGCAAGATGCTCGAGCCGCAATCGACCCATTGTCTCAAGACGCAGCCAACTCCCTCGAATCACAGCCGTCACGCTTGGAGAGTGACCTGGGAGAGGCTGCGGCCGGCCAGAACACGACCGCGACCAAACTGGAAGAAGCCCCGAGTAGTTTTGATGAAGCCGCAGCCGGCCTAGACGAAGCCGCGTCCGACTTGGACGAGGCCATGCTGGATGTGTACAAGACCGCGTCCGACTCAGGTGTGGCCATGTGTGACCGACTCAGGTGTGGCCACGTGCGACCTAGACGGTACCGCAACATACCCAGGCGGAGTCGCGTCCGGCTCAACCTAGACCGAGGCCGGATCGACCACTCTACAGTAGGCCCTTCGCCTCTCTGCCGCTCCACTCGGCCATGCAAAGCTTCCCGGTGGGTCAATCCTCATGAGTACTTCAATAATATGGCGGTTGCTCACCCTAATCAAGCCTCATGCCCTTTAATTCACATTTCACACAAACATCACGCCTTTCTTACACAAATTGAGCATCATTCCATCCCAAAGACATATGATGAAGCCAAACAACATAAGGTATGGTGTGATTCTATTAATGATGAACATGGTGCTATGGTACGGAACCATACTTGGGAGAAATCCGAACTTCCTCTTGGAAAGAAAACCGTCACTTCTCATTGGATCTTAAATATTAGGTATAGTGATGGGACGATTGAGCACCACAAGTCAAGACTCGTGGGTTGCGGATTTACACAAACCTGTGGAGAAGATTACAATGACACATTTGCTCCGGTTGTTAAACTCCATGTGTTGTGTTATCTTTAGCAACTAACTTGGATTAGGATTTGTGGCAAATGGATGTCAAGAATGCATTCCTTCAAGGTAAACTTGAAAATGAGGTTTATATGAATCCTCCCCTGGGCTTAGAATATATTGTCCGACCCGGTCATGTGTTACGCTTAAGGAAGACCATATATGGTCTCAAGCAACCACTGAGGGCTTGGTGTCACAAGTTAAGTGATACTACGAGTTTTAGCCCTATATCCTACTGCAAGTGCACAACAAACGTAATAGTACTTAGGGGTCGAATTCCTCAGAGAACCATGTTACACTCTCAACTTCAATTAAATCGCAAGCTATATCAATCGAAATTAGAGAAGTGAATTCTAACAAATTGAACGTGAATGAAATCAAATAACTAAAGCAATCAGATGTCATGTATTCATTCAGGAGTTAGAATTCTTGTCGGGAAAACTATTCAGGAACTAATCTGATCTTATTCTCAGCTTGAACATAAATAAAGGTAAACCAACTCTCGTTGAATTTAGCCCTCTATCAATAACTTAAATGTCCTAACTCTTGTTGGTTTCAGATTACAAGTAGGCTTTATTGCTTAGGTTCAATTATCCACAACCCAACCTAGCATCAACTCTCGTTGGTAGTGAATGAATTGCTCTTCTAATCTAGTTCTAGTTCTTAACAATCTTCTGGAAGGTTAACAACCTAAAATCATCGACTAGGTGATCAAGCTAAACTATGCATTAAACTCAAGCATTAGAAGGAGAATCATATTTGTTCCCCAAGAGTGAATTCTAAAACCCTAAAATCCCTAAATCCGATCTAAGATATACTCAGACATTTAACAATGAATCAGACAAATCATGATGAACTGAAACTGAAATTGCATTAACAAAGAGAAAGATGATTCAAAAAAATTTCTCAAGTATGAAGAGATCTTAGCTTACAAAACTCTTAAACTATTGTTTTCGACTCTCCAAAAAGCAGCCGTCAAAATAAAATAGGAAAAATGTATTTATAGGGCCCAAAACAAGAGCTGAAAAATCGTGAAATTAGGTTTCTGCGAAAGGCAATCGATCCTTGGTTGATCTACACAAGAAACCACCGTGGTTCCACCGTGGCTACATCCTTCTTGATGACTGCTGTGAGGGGTGCAACCACGGTGCTAAAGTCGCGGACAAATCTCCTATAAAAACTTGCCAATCCGTGAAAGCTACGGACATGTCCGATGGTACGAGGCGTTAGCCACTCTTGAATGGTCTTGATCTTGTCTTGATCAACTCGTAAACCTGTAGATCTCACAACAAAGCATAAAAACACTACTTCATTAGTGCAAAATGTACACTTCTTGAGATTGGCAAACAAGACTTCCTTGCGGAGAGTGTCTGATACCATCTCAAGATGCATCACATGATCAAATAAGGTTTTGCTATAGATAAGAATGTCATTGACGTATACAACAACAAACTTAGAGATAAAAGAACGCAAAACCTGGTTCATGAGCCGCATGAAGGTAATAGGCGCATTTGTGAGACCAAATGGCATGACAAGCCATTCGTAAAGGCTTTGCTTAGTCTTGAAGGCGGTTTTCCATTCATCACCTTCTTTCATCCTCACTTGATGATATCCGCTTTTAAGATCTATCTTGGAAAAGATGGAGGCACCACTAAGCTCATCTAGCATATCATCCAAATGTGGGATCGGATGTCGGTACTTAACAATGATGTTGTTGATAGATCGGCAGTCCACACATATTCTCCATGATCTGTCCTTCTTGGGCACCAATAGTACCGGTACAGCGCAACGACTTAGGGATTCTCGGATGTAACCCTTGTCCATCAAGTCTCAGACTTGTTTTGTAGCTCTCGGGACTCTTCTGGGTTCATACGGTAAGCGGGACGGTTGGGAAAATGTGCTCCGGGGACTAAATCAATTTGATGCTCTATCCCTCGAATGGGTGGTAGTCCGGGTGGGATGTCTTCTGGAAAAATATCTTCAAACTTGTTCAAAAGTTGAGAGACTTCGGCCAGTAACTCTACCTCGTTTGTTCCTGCAACTAAACAATCCTTAAAAACCATGAGTAGGACTTGTCCAAGGTCATTAATGGTCTTAGAGACTGTGCAGGATGAAACATAAAAATTGAAACATTTTACCGCGGTTTCTTTGGATTGGATCATTTGGTTACCTAAACAAAAGTATATTAGATAGAGCATGTTCTTAACAATAATGTTATCCAAAGTATTAGAGAAATCGAGTCCAATACTTTCACCAAATTTGATTGGACGTTAATGTTATAGCTGGACTAGCTTTGGAGTCTGCACAAACATTAAATAAAATAACTCCTCTTATTTCAATTTATAAAGTTCTTAAAGATCAAAGAAATGTAAACATAATCGATAAACTCTTGGGAGAACACATGGCAACAACAACGTCAGGGTCATGTATATGAAGTTTTGATTTCGCACAAAACGTAAAATGCCGTTCTTTGAAGAGACATTAAATATAATTTTAGTCAAAGAAAATAAGTTAGAAGACTAGAGTTGAGAATATTCCAAATAATATGGATTATGATTGTACTCGGATTGTAATTTGGATTTACTTTTGATTGTTTATCGTGTTAGTTTATGTTATAATAATTTAATTAATTTAATTTAATTTATTTTATTTTCGGTAAAATATAAAATTTAATATTATTAGACAATAGAGGAAACCACATGATTTATATTATAAAGTTCGTGAGAAATTTACCTAATTAAGAATTTAGGTTATGCGGTTAGTAGAACATAGAGAATTCAGTATAATGTAATTTTTAATTTTATTAGATTATAAAGGAAATCGCAAAATGTATATTATAAAATTCGTAGAACATAATTACAAAAAAAATTAACAAAACATGAATAGTACTTTTTGAGGACATTTTCGTGCAGGGCTATGTTTGTGGGGGAAAAAAGTTTTGAACGAATCTTGAGTATCGTTCAATTTAGCAAAATATAATCCCGCTACTAAAAGCATTTTTCTCCGGGACCTTATTTGTTTTTTTTATCCGTGTCGTCCATTTTCTCCGGTTTAAAAAGAGAAAGTAATGCATTTCCCAAAACATTTCCTTGTCGCAATTCCCAAAGCTCCTTTTAAAGAATATTCAATTTTCATATAACATTCTTAACCAAGTAAAAGTCTAAAAGTGTAATGATTACTGAATAATCTGAATAAATTCTCTATGGAAACTGCTTTGATGCTATACAATTATACCACCTAAATATAAATCCAGCTTCCTCAAAACGGCAATACCATGTAACAACTCACATGGTTAATGATCAATACACAGAGAAAAACACAAAGAAACAATAACGTGGAATGTTTCTATAATCACTTTGATAAGACTGTTTATATTTTTCATTTTTATGGATTGGAAGTTCTGAACAGAAAAACCTCAAATTCATGGATTGAAAATGAGAGTGGTTTTTCATACTGTCCCAAGAAGAATATCTTGTGGATTGATCTTTTCTTTTAGTTATAAAGTCTCTCTAATATTTTTGTATGTGATTGTGTGAGGAATAAATTTAAAATACCTAGTAAGAAAAGTAAGAGCAAGTGCAATGGTGAGACCCATTAGGGGTTTCTAACCATTTTTTTAATATTTTTTTTTATAGTCTAAACAAAGGAGCCAATCCGGGTTCACCACGGCTAATTTGTTTTTTAAAAAAAAAAAAAAAAAAAAAAATCAAACAGTTAACAACAGTTAAAGGTGCTCTAAGATTCAATCCCTCCAGAATAGATTCAAGCAAAAGTGAAGTGATCATGAGTATGACCACATGACCCAAAACTCAAGGTGGGGTTTTATAAATCGCACACGTTTTAATATTACAAACAAAAAACATAATACATGTGGTCCGCTCCACATATTAATGCCCAAAGGTTCATTGGTTATGTTTGAGAGAAACAGTTGTGAAGTAGTGAGTCATTGCAATGCATTGGTAATATAAGTGATCATGAATTTGTAAGGTGTACATGTTAAGTTGATCAACCTTTTTCTCTAATGTATAAATTGTATGATTACAACATTGTTGCCTTACGTAACCACCTTATCATTTAAACTCCACTCTCTTTCCATCAATGTATTTTCTTCTATTACGTGGCCATCATTTCTGTTTTTCACAATTAGTTACCAAACAATGAGAGAGAGAAGATCAAGAAATTGTAACCTTTAGCAACGTAAAATTCTATATGAAAATACTTTATCCAGATAATATCAGAACCATGTCAATTAGATGATTATTAGTTCCGTAATTAAATAAAATTTTCGATCGTGTTAGAGAGACTACTTCGGTTTATTATGCGGCATACTATTGGGCTTTCAAATGGGCCAAACACGCGGGTGGTTCTAAAGACCTAAATGAGAGGGGTAAATATGTCATTTCCGAGTGTAGTCACGTGACCCCGTTCCATGGCTTTTTTGTCCAGTTGAAACAAATCACACTTTTATTTATTTATTATATTATATACTTTTTCTTTTATTTTCTTATAAGCACCTCATATTTTGAGTTTTTTTTCGGTGTTTGTCGGACGAATTATATTTTTAGCCTCTCATATTGTGGCGGTGCCTCGTTTATTAAAATTATATATTTTCTGAATAGTATTTCAACTAACGTAATAATACATAAGTTCATCATCAACAAAGATGATAATTATATATTCCTCATTTTGTATCTTTCGTAACGTATCAATTTTATTTTATTTTTCTATTACTCAAATTTTCGAATAGTACTTTAATAAAATTAGGAATAGAATGGTGTATAAATCAAAAATCAAGTCTAGTTCGGTCCACATAGTACCAATCTCATATGTACTTAACTAAATATAACAGATAAAAAAATAAGTTGAAAGAGATTTGAAAAAATCCAATTTTTAATTAGTAGTCAATCTTTATTGGAACTATTTCGTATTAATGTGAATTGATCCCTCAAATCCATATTGTTTGACTCCATGATTCGTTCTAAAGTTTGGTCACATTGGATAAAATAATCCAACATAATTAAAGTAGATTAGTGAGATAAACACGAATAAAACGGAACATAGCCTAAAAAGCTTCACATTTTTGCTTAAACTAATTAACTTTATCTGAAAATAAATGATTAATTACTGATTGATCAGCTGATCAAAAGGTGAATGCGTTGTCATATTCTTTACTAACAAATAAAAATACATTTTCATGGAAAAAAAGAAAAACACTTTGTATTATAATGTGGAATAAACAAAATATACTTTACCTTTATAATAAAATAATAAAATTGTTTTATTAGCAAGAATGTCAGAATTAACCTCTCAGTTTCCATCTCTCTCTCCTATACAGTGAACAGAGAGGTTTTTGTTGCTTGGTCAATTTTGTATATCTCTCTAAATAAATTTCTTCTCTTATTTTTTTCTTCATTGTTTTCAATGAAGAAAGAATAAAAGCTATAACAAAATTACTTGTGGGTGCTTCACCAATTGACTTGACAGACATCAAAAGAGAAGACTTGTAAAATCTGACAATCAAAACCAACAAAAGTTTCTTGCTTCTTTGCTCTTTGTCTTCTTCCTCTTCTCAGCATATATCCACTTCTTCTCTCTCTACTGTGACTCGCTTCTTTCACCGCATTTCTTTCCTCTTTTCCCTTTGTGGAAAGCTTAAGAGAGAGAGAATCTGGTTTCGAGGTGGGTTTTTGGTGTTTTTTGGCTTCTTTCTCGTTTTTGGCTATGGAAGCTTGCTCTGAACTTCAAGTGGACATCAATGGAGAAGAAACTATCTTTCTCAATAAGGTAAATCTCTAGTCTTCGTCTAAATAACAAACTTTACATAGCTCAATTAGGCTCAAAAATCCAAACTTTAACCATTTCTCGATTGTTAATCTCCTTTTTTCTTGTCAAAGTTTCTCAGTGTTATATTTCACTTCTTATAGTTTGGTTTAATCTAACATCCTTACTTTTAAATTACTCTTGTTGTGTAATTATCTAACTTCTAGTTTCTGCATCAAACCAAAAATGGATATAGGTGTGTTTTTGTTTTGTTTCTATGATAATATCACGGCTCACGTATTGTGTGTGACTCTGCTACATTCAGCATTTAATGTTCTCTCACCGAATGACCTTAAAATGGGGGCACACAAATTTAGTTTTAGTTTTGTTTTGTTTCCTTGTTTATATATTATTTTAGTTTTCTTGTTAAACTAATTACTAATTCGGAATATGTAAACCGATTTTCTGAGAGCCATCATCAAGTTTCAGTCAAGTAATGAAGCATATGTCTCCATCAGTATTTATTGCATGTTTTGTTCTTACTCGTTCTCTGACTTTCTTCCATTTTTCTCTCTAAATTTACAAAATAATGGCCTTTAGAGGAAGATAAACGCTTAATGAGACTCAATTTGGAATTTTTTTTGGATACTGCTCACTTCCCTTTTGTTCTTACTTGTTATGAGTTATGAGATGAAATTTAGTTACATGGTTGGAGACACACAGACCTTTTTTTAGTTGATATTTATTGTCTTTGTAATAATTGTTCATCATTCTTTGTTTGCTTTTATTCCTTTACAAACAGTAAAATGGCTCAAAGTTTCAACTTTTCTCTTGTGGGTCTTTACTTTCAAGATTATACTCAAAGGCTGTGTTCTTTGATGCAGCAAATCATATGCACGTATTCTGGAACATTTCGGAAGCTGCTAGGGAAATCAAGTTGTTCCAATGGAAATATCAAGGTGATCTTTAATGATTTCCCCGGTGGTGCTGAAAGTTTCGAGCTTGTATCGAGATTCTGCTACAATGATGGTCAATTAGCTGTGATGCCCTCGAATGTAGTCTTCTTGCATTGTGCTGCTAAGTTCATGGAAGTGACTAAGGTATTGAAACTAACAGAGAAGTGTATGAAAGAGATTCGGTATTGGTCTTGGCCGGAGCTTCTTCTCTGTCTAAAACAATGTCAAGAAGTTGAAACAACGCCTGAAGCTGATTCTTTAGCTGCAAAATTCATGGATGCGCTTGTGGAGAGACTCTGTTTAACCTTTGAAGCGAGTCCCTCTAGTGCTGCTTCTGCTTGTTCACCAGATAGCAGCTTATTTCGGTTTTCTTGTGACAGTAAAAGCACAGAGAGTTTCAAAAATAGCTCTTCTCGGTTAACATGGTGGTTCGATGAAGTTCTTGTTCTAAGTCCTACTTTCGTTGAAATGTTCTTGAAGCTGATGGTATCGCGGAAACTCGATAATCTCCTCATAAGTAGGTTCTTATTCTATTACCAGAAGGTCAAGTTTAGCTCTGCGTCTTCTCATGAGAAGAGGGAGATTCTTGAAACCACTATAGATACTCTCTGCGCCTTAGATCGAAGTTGTGTATCTTGTAAGAGCCTTTTCGGAGTTTTAAGGCTCGCTCTTGGATTGAACATTAACAAAAGTAGCATGAACAAGCTGGAAGTTATGATAGGTCACCAACTAGATCAAGCAACACTTGATAATCTTCTTGTTCCGTCTCCATCAAAATCAAGTCACTTATACTATGTGAATCTCGTTCTTAGATTCACAAAAGCTTTCTTAGACGGAGCAAAGGGAGGATCGCAGTTAAAAAAAGTTGCAAGCTTGATTGATCTGTACATAGCTGAAGTAGCACCTGACCATTGCTTGAAACCTTCAAAGTTTCTATCTCTCCTCACACTCGTTCCAGATTCAGCCAGGGAATCTCACGAAGTGATCTATCGTGCTATTGATATGTATCTCGAGGTACGTCCTAACACATATCAAATTCATAAGGGTAACAGAAAGTCTTGATCTTTATCACGCAAATGACGGTTCTATGGTTCGTTCAGGCTCACGCAGGATTAACCAGTGGCGAAAAACTTAACTTGATAAGAACGTTAAGTTATGAAAAGCTTTCACTTGAATCAAGAGCACACGTTTTACGTAACCGGAAGTTTCAGGCGATTGAAACACCAGATGAACAACAACAAAAGCAACTCATACTTCAAATGGAGAAAGTAGATATTTCAGGAGAAAACGAGAAGTTGAAGGAACATATTGAAGGGATTCAATGGAGGGTAATGGAATTGGAGAGAGCTTGTCTGAATATGCAGAATCAGATGGAAGTTATCAAGAAGAGATCTAAGAATTCTAGCAGAGGAAACAACAGATCGCTACCTAAGCTATGCTCGTGATTAGTGAAAGCTGTAGCTTACGATGATATTTGTACAGAGTGTGATATAGAGCATAAGGAGTCGATTATAATTACAACTTGTTTCATAATTTTCATTTATTGGACACAATTAGATTCTTGTTAATAAGTTAAATCTAATTAGTTTCTTGTGAGATTCATTTTTGGGAAATACCAAGAATGCAGAATGTGAAAGACTAAAAAATGATTTCAGAATTACGATTCTATTCTTCCTTAAACGTTACTCTTTTGTGATTCCAAGATTCTCAACGTCAAATCAAGTTTACTTGAAAAACGAGGAGGTATTGCCGTTAAGTGTGAAACTTTAACGACAAGAAGAATGTTGTGTTCAAGTAATAATTAAGAATCATATACCACATATTTGTTCCTTTGATAATCAACTCTGGTTTCTGATCGCTCTGAAGATGCATTGTAGATAAAATTCATAATATTGTCAACTTTAGTCACCACCACAGTTAACTTCAATGTTCAAACCAAAGCAAAGCTGTTTAATAGAGAACTACAAACATAGAACCCAGACACCGTACAAGGCGAATAAGACTCGGCTATATTTTTGGGCTCAGGATGTTTCAGCAGCAGGTTGAGTCACGCCATGCTTAACCAAGAGCCTGGTGAGCGACTCAGGCGAGTGAACATGGTACTTGACATTTCCGGATGGAGTCA
>JAKUCM010002319.1:0-46352 GCA_023374145.1 Lepidium sativum | reverse complement strand
CTTACTCGGTTCACTGCAAAGCACAAATCCGGTCTAGTTATAGTAAGATAAATCAACTTACCAACCATTTTCCTGTATAGATGTACATCTTCAAATGGTTCATCATCTTTCTCCCCCTTGCACGTTGCTTTGTAGGCATCCTCAAGTGGTGTCTTTGCAATCCTTGTACCTACATCACACTCATTCAAAAGATCAAATGTGTACTTCCTTTGAGACAAGAAGAGGCCTTCCTTCGATCGGCACACTTCAATGCCAAGAAAGTACTTCATTTCGCCCAAATCCTTAATGTCAAAAACAGAATGAAGGTGTGTTTTGATACCTTTGATACCCGTTTTGTCACTCCCGGTGATGATGATATCATCCACATACACAAGGACAACAACAATTCCATCCTTACCTTGTAGTGTGAAGAGGGTGTGGTCTGCCTCAGACTTCCTAAATCCATGGTCACGTAAGGTTTGACTCAACTTATGATACCAAGCTCTAGGAGATTGTTTAAGACCATAGATAGCTTTCCGAAGCCCTAAGACATTTCCTGGTGCCACAATGTGCTCCAATCCCGGTGGAGGATGCATGTATACCTCATCCTCCAGTTCTCCTTGTAGGAATGCATTCTTGACATCCATCTGCCACAATTCCCAATCAAGATTAGTAGCTAAAGACAACACTACACGTACCGTATGGAGTTTGGCAACCGGAGCAAATGTGTCGTGGTAGTCTTCTCCATAGGTTTGAGTAAACCCCCTCGCTACAAGTCTTGATTTGTGGCGTTCAATTTCTCCATTACTTTTGTATTTGATGGTGAAAAGCCATCTTGACGTTACAGCCTTCTTCCCTTTTGGAAGTTCAGATTCGTCCCAAGTGTGATTCCTCTCCATTGCTCCATGCTCATTATCCACAGCATCTCTCCAAACCTTGTGCTCCTTGGCTTCTTCATAGGTATTAGGGATGAAGTGTTGATCAATCTTGCTGGTAAAAGCTTGATGAGCTATTGGAACGTGGGCTAAGGTGCACATAACTTGTGTTGGATGAGCTACTGCCTTGTTGTTATAGTACACACGTGTGTTAACCCAATTGGATGGATTCTTCCTCACTCTTGTGCTACGCCTTAGAAGTTGGTTTGGTGGTTCATTAGCACTTGATTCTGCCTCTGCATGGTTTTCTCCCAAGGGTGCTGACTCCTCCTCATTTATCGGAACACTGTTTGAGTCCTCCTCATATTGGTTTATAGTCACATGGTTATCAACACTCGGGTTATTGTTGGCAAGTGTACTTGGACCATCATCAGTCCTATGGTGGATTCGACCGTCAACAGATGAGTGATGTTGTCGAGGCGTGGCATCATGGGATGTGGATTGAGGAGGATTGGCAGCCACCACTCCAATCTTCTCCAAAATGTTTCGCAAGGAAGTGGCACGACTTGAGGGACCTGATTGAGCATTTTCAGATAGTCCTTGTAACTCTGACCAATTCTTTACGTCATAGTACCCCTTTGTCTCTATAAACTTCACATCCCGAGATACAAGCACCCTCCTCGTCTCTGGGATGTAACACTTATATCCTTTTTGAGTTGTCGAGTATCCAACAAACACTCCTTTAGTACTTTTAGCCTCTAACTTGTTTCTTTGATCTCCTGGTACCAAAACAAAGCCAACACAACCAAACACACGTAAATGATTAATTGATGGTTTTGTTTGAGTTAGTACCTCAAATGGAGAGACATCCTTTAACACTTTGGTAGGAAGTCGATTGATCACGTAACAAGCTGTCATCACCGCATCACTCCAAAAACGTTTTGGGACATTAGTGTGGAACATCATGGCTCTAGCAACCTCCTTAAGGTGTCTATTCTTCCTTTCAGCCACACCATTTTGTTGAGGGGTGTACGGGCAGCTTGTTTGATGCATTATTCCGAGTTTGGCTACAAGTTGTTTGAATGAGTTGCTTGTGTATTCACCTCCATTATCTGTTCTTATGATTTTAATCTTTGCATTATAATGGTTAGTCACATAGGTTTGGAAATTGGTAAAAGCCTCTAGCACCCTATCTTTTGAAGGTAACAAAGTTAACCAAGTGTACTTGGATTTCTCATCTATAAAGGTGACAAAATACTTATGGTTTTCTCTAGACTCACAAGGAGAAGACCACACATCTGAGTGAATTAATTCAAAACAATGTTCATAAACGGTTGAGGACTTGGGAAACACCGATCTACAATGTTTACCAAGTATACAAGCCTCACAATCATCATTTTTAAAGGAAATACTAGGCAATAACAATCCTAAAGCACGTGAATGAGGATGACCAAGTCTAGCATGCCATAAAACATTCTCATCATTACTACAAGAACTAGATAAGCAAGATAAAGGTAAAGATAAATTCGGATCTTTCTCCACATCTTCAAGGAGATATAATCCATTTTTGGTGACACCTTCTCCATGGACTTTGCCACTCTTAATATCCTGAAAACAAACTTTGTTAGGCTCAAATATAGCTCTACAATTAAGATCACTAACAGTCTTGCTTACACTCAACAAATTTGAGGTAAATGATGGCATGTAAAGGGCTTTAGAGCTCTTATCAAACAATTTTAAATCACCAATGCCTCTAATAGGAACTCTTTTACCATCAGCAATAATCACATTCCCTAAGGCTGGTTTTAAATTGCTAATCAACCTAGGGTTCTTAATCATATTATGAGATGCACCAGAATCTACCACAATTTGATCCGAAAATTTTGAAGCATGATAAGAGATACCAGAATCTTTGAGTGCATTGATGGATTTGATGAGCTCTTCAAGGTCTGATTTCTTCACATATTCATTGTGGTTTACAGTCATAGCCTTTCCTTCAACCATTTGAGATGATGTGCTGGCTGCTGTGATGGTTTGAGCCTCCATTCCTTCAGTTGCAAGATTCGCTTTTGCCTTTTCCCATCTGTTTTGCTTGAGGTGGGGATGAAGTATCCAACAGCGGTCCTTAGAGTGACCTTTCTTCTTGCAATGGTCACATATCCACACCTTCTTCTCCTCTGGTCGGTATGAAGCTTTGTTAGCCATAGTAAGCTCCCCCTTACCACCAAGAAGACTTCTTGAACCTTGTTCTCTTTGAATGGATCCACACACTTCCTCCAAGCTTGGCAGCTTGTCTTGCCTCAAAAGATGCCTAACTAGGTCACCATAGGCTGGGTTTAGGTTCATCATAAGACCAAAGACCTTGTCTTGCTCAAGTCTTTCACCTAACACCGTTGGGTCCACCGTTGGGGGTCTTAGCATGTCAAGCTCAGCCCAAAGAGATCTATACTTCCCAAACCATTGAGTGAACTCCATATCTTCTTGGCTGAGATCATTGATAGCTTTCTTCACCTCATACACACGGCTGAGGTTTGATAGGTTTCCATAAACCTTCTTGAGAGTGTCCCATAATTGCTTAGCACTCTCACAGTAGGAATAAGCTTCATGGATTGCTGGGTCAAGAGAGCTTTGCATGATAACAAGAGCTACTTGGTCATCTTGGTACCACTTAGCGTCCTCATCCTCTACAGCCACAACTCCACTAGCTTCACCTTTCTTTTCTTTTTCAACAGACCTAGCCATCCTCTTTGGAGCTCCTCCTTCAACATGAGCCCAAAGTCCACGACCACACAACACAGATTTTATGGTTCTAGACCATAACAAGTAGTTCACTCCCTTGAGAGTGACATGAATACCAACAAGCTTTAAGTTATCCATCAGGTTTGACACAGAGGAAAGAAACAGAGAGATTTGGACAGAAAGATGGAGCTTTCAAACAATGGAGTTTCAAGAAGAGAGAGAAAGTTTCAGCAGATTAGATAAGAGAATTAGAGAGTTTCAGCGGATTAAATGAGTCATAAGAGATCTTATGCTCTGATACCATGTGAAAATTCTCAATAGTATGTGATTAGAGAAGAAGAGAATCTGATTGAGAATTGAGAAAGAGAGAGTTGGAAGAAGAGTCTTCTCATTTCTTAAGCTTTACAAATGTGGTTTACAACATATATATAGTAAGAGCACACGAAAACCCTACCTATACATACACATTACACTCTTTTATACAGTCCAAACACTAAAGACAAAACTTACCCGAAATGGGTACAAACCAAATCTGCCATAACAAAAGGGAAGGGAAGACTTTTCCCAATATGTTCCAACGGTCTTCAAGGAGTCACATGTGACTTTTCTGAGCCAAGTTACCACACATGTGACTTAGTTCCTTTCCAACAATGCTAACCAAGTTCTTCTTTGTAGTTAGACCCTTCCTTTTACTCGGTTCCTTGTTTAGCACTCCAACTGAAGCTTGTCTTATACTCCAGCTATTTAACTCTTTTAGTTTAACAATGAACATGGCTAGCTCCAAAAATCAAGCTCTACTTCATAACTCTACCAAAGTAGTTCATGACGGGTTCACCAATATAGAGGCTTTGAGATTCATAAAATCATAATGTTGCAAACTATCACACAACTCTAAGTTGCCTAAGCACACTTTATCATGTCAAAATGATATTCCTTTACCTTCCACCTAACTAAAAGAGAGATCATAGATGTAGAAGGATCATATGAACATAGCTATCCCTATCGATCAAGCTCTACTTTTTTAACTCAACCAAACTAGTTCATTGCGAGTTCACCCATGGACATATCTTTGCGATTAAGGCAAAATGATAATGTTGCGACTTATAACATGACTCTAAGCTGCCTTAGAGCTCTTTCTCTTGTCAAAATGACATTATGTTGCCTTGCACCTAGCTAAAAGACATCACATGTGAAGAAGGATCATATGAATATGGGCAGCTCCAAGAATCAAGTTCTATGTCATAATTCTACCAAAGTAATTCGTGATGGGTTCACCAATAGAGATGGCTTTGAGATTAACTCAAAATCATAATGTTGCAACCTATGACACGACTCTAAGTTGCCTATGCACAGTTTATCATGTCAAAATGATATTCCTTTACCTTACACCTAACTAAAAGAGATCATATATGTAGAAGGATCATATGAACATAACTATCCCTATGGATCAAGCTCTACTTTTTAACTCAACCAAACTAGTTCATGACGTTTCACCAATAGACATATCTTGCCATTAAGACAAAATTATATTGTTGCGACTTATGACACGACTCTAAGTTGCCATAGCAGTCTTACTATTGTCAAAATGACATTATGTTGCCTTACACCTAGCTAAAAGACATCACATCAATAGAAGGATCATATAAACATGGGTAGCTCCAAGAATAAAGCTCTACGTCATAACACAACCATACTAGTTCACGACGGGTTCACCAATAAAGATAGCTTTGAGATTAATGCAAAATGATAATGTTGTGACCTATGACATGACTCTATGTTGCATTAGCACACTTTATCATGTCAAAATGATATTATGTTGCTTTCACCTAGCTAAAAAAGATCACATGTGTAGAAGGATCATATGAACATTATTATCGCTAAGGATCAAGCTCTACTTCATAACTCAACCAAACTAGATCTTGACGGGTTCTCTAATAGACATATCTTTGCAATTTAGGCAAAAGTATAATGTTGTGACTTATGACACAACTCTCAGTTGCCTTAGCACACTTTCTCATGTCAAAGTGACATCATGTTGTCTTTCACATAGCTAAAATAGATCACATGTTGATAAACAGGGTTTTTGCGGTGTTTTCTCAAATACCAAACTGTCTATTTAATCAATTGCAGTACAGTATGGTGTCAATCCAATGGGATAGTAACTAGCAATCAAGATATAATCTACTTATTCTAATCTAAGCCAGATTCGGATTTAGCAAGTGGTTTATCTATCCTAGGTGATAACGGAGTCTTAAAACAAAATGCTAAAAACGAAACACAGTATTTAAAATGTAAAAACAGAGCATTAATAGTAAAGCAATAGTGAGACTAATTATAAAGTGCAACACGAAATCTCAACCTAAAACAGAGTATTAAAATCACGAAAATTCAATAAAGGAAAAACGGGTTCTTGATAAACAGGTTTTTGCGGTGTTTTCTCAAATACCAAACTGTTTATGTAATCAATTGCAGTACAGTATGGTGTCAATCCACTGGGAGAGTAACTAGCAATCAAGATATAATCTACTTATTCTAATCTAAGCCAGATTCGGTTTTAGCAAGTGGTGATCTATCCTAGGTGATAATGAAATCTTAAAAATGCTAAAAATGAAACAGAGTATTAGAATGTAAGACAGAGCATTAAAAGTAAAGCAATAATGAAACTAATAAAGTGCAACACGAAATCTCAACCTAAAGCAGAGTATTAAAATCACGAAAATTCAATAAGGAAAAACGGGTTCTCGAGGATTAGGATCAATGATTAGGGTATTCCTAGGGGTTCTAGACTTATCTATCAACCTATTTAGATGACCTCTAAGCAAGGAATCACAAAGTAATCACATTCGCTCTCGCGCAATGGGACCTCTCCTAAAAGACAACCTGACTTGACTCTCGCCCAACGATTGGAAATTCAAGAGGCCTTAAGTATGGACCTTACAAAGCCTAATAACACCCTAGACAATCAATCTCTTGAGCTAGGAAGATGCTATCTTAATTTAAGCATGTTCAAGTGATTCCCCAAACGCCTCTCGGGGGGGATTCACCAAGAGATCGAATTTCAATTGATCAGAAAGAAACAAGCATTAAGAACACTTAAACTAAAGAGATCTAAGACCTTATTTAAACATAGACAAATCTAGAAATCCCTAAGTTTTCCCCTAATCTCACCCTTTCCTCAAGAACCCTAGACTAACTTACTCAGAATTCATGAAATAAAACATAGACTTAAAATCGAAAATCAATTGCATAAACTTAAGACTTAAAATCGTAAATTGCTAAAAGAAAGAACTCAAAATTTTGCTGGAAAAGATTGTCTATTGAAAGTAGAAAATTCTAGTACAATTTATAGATCAAAAGATCTTAAAGAAAAAGGAAAAATACTTAAAGAGAAAAAGGGAAAAATTCCCTTGAAAGAAAAATGGGAATTTCCTTTTAAAAGTTAAAAGGAAATTTCCCTAAGAAAGAAAAATAGAAAAGAACTAAAAGATAATTGGGCTTGCACAAAGGGGCTTTTGATGGGCCTTTTTCGCAGAGAAGCCCAAAGATTCAATCTTCGTCTAAAGTCTCAGTTCTGGTCCGTAAAGGCACTCGACCAAGTGATGGTCGAGTGTCATGCTCGAGTGTCGGAGACTCGAGTGACAAATCTTCTAGTTTGCATCTTGAACTTCAACCTTAGACCAGTCGATTCCTCATTGGTCTTCTTGTACTCCGAAATACTTCGTGATAAGCTCCAAAAAGTACCTAAAAGTCCCTTTTTATGCAATGTATGCAATGCCCGATACTAATAATGCAAATTATGCTAAAAGGAACCTAAAACAATGATAATAATGCAAGTATGAATGCAAAACATGCTAAATAATGGTCCTAAAATGTGGTAAAATGCAGACACATCAACTCTCCCAAACTTAGTCTTTGCTTGCCCTCAAGCAAATGTGCATCGAACTAAGAAGGAAGAGAAGTTGCTAACAATGGGAACATCTTACTTAAACAAATGACCTGCCAAATCGAAAAAACTGTAACCCACAAGTGAAACCTCATTCTTTTGTAAGAACCACAATTTACTTTCATCAAGGCTTAGCATCAAGACCGATTATTCCCTAACACTTAGTTGGTCTCTTAAGAAATTCAGATTCGAAACCTATTTCTTTCAAGTGCAGTCCGCAAAAGGGGCTATTAATCAAAGACTTTGGGATACAACTTCCTCAAATTCAGCTAGTCACTAATGGTTTAAGCATTTTAGATCACTTCTCAACTCTTTACTCGTTTTTATTGGCTTTAGCTTATCAATGAAGCACGAAAAAGTACGGGTTTACGCACAGTCCCGGTTCACCTTAGGCATCGATGTATTAGCTTTATCAATGAGACGCGAAAAAGTACGGGTTTACGCATAGTCCCGGTTCATTTTAGGCGATATCGAAATGGTTTTATTGATGAACACAAGAAGGTACGGGTTTACGCACAATCCCCGTTCATTTTAGACCATATATTTTGAGCCGAGTTTTGAGAAGGATGATTCTATATTCACCTCATGCTTTTCTTTTTACTTAGCTAGCTGAACCTAAGGAAGGATCTTATGCAATGTATCTCAAGCCCCTAATTTGGAAAATAAAATTCGATTATGAGGTAACAAATCAGGTTCTTTTCGAGACACAACCTAAGTATTGGTTTCAAAGGTTAATGATCTACCTATTAGTGTTCAAGAGGGAAAAACGCAAGTCTAAGAGTTCACTATGGTTACTAGCCAATCAACCTAGCAAGTCTACCTATCTAGCAAGATGATTCCCGAAACTCTAGACTCAATCCTATATGAATGCAATGCAACTACATGAACACTCTGTTTTTGACTTATGCATTTTCGAGTTTTTCAATTTTTTTTTGGTTTTTCTATGCCTTAGATGTGATGCAATATGATCAAATGCAAGAATAAAAACTAAGAACCACAGAAAACAAAGTCAAATATCCTCTAGAACCCTCCCCCAAACTTAAATCACACAGTCCCTTGTGTGTATAAAAGTCCAAAAGAGGATCCTAGACCAGCAAGTCAAGTGAAAAATATGCAAAAGCAAGCTAAGTAAAAGAAATGTAAAAGCAAGTCAATTGAAAAATATGCAATGGTATTTATAATGAAAGGAAGGGGTTTTGGTACCTCTTAATGATTCCAGTAATCGGATGCCACATTTCGCATAAGCTCCATGTAGTAGTCATTATGCCTTTGACGCTCGAGCTCAGCTTGCTCGAGCGTGTCTGTCGAGTGTTCGGAATGCTCGACTGATTGGTGCTCGAGCGGTTGGCTCGAGCTTGCTCCTGCTGCATCAAATGGTCTCCTGTATGAGAAGGCTGCTGGGTTAGCTGTGGAACGTCTAGCTGGTGCTGGTTGGTGTTGCCTTTCACGATCCGTGGATATGGAGGCTCTTCTTGGGCGAATAGTTGGTGGTGGTGGTGGTGGTGGTCCGCTGTTCCTTTCTAGAGCTGCAACTCTTCTACTTAGATCATCGTTTTCCTGCCTTCTAGCTTCGTCGCTAGCAGTCAGCTTCTTCACCTTTTTCATCAACCATTTGTTCATTTTCTGCAACAAGCCTATGTGCTTGTGTGCTTCTCAGATTGGTTCTCCTTGACGAGGTGGCATCGTGTATTCTTCAAAACAATATGCCTCGGGATCCACCTCATCGCTGTTTGTTGGTGATGAACTCTGCTGAGGTTCATTGGGGTCGTACAAGGCTTCTAGAGGTGGGTTGAAATCCGTGTTTCGCCCCATTCTTATTGTCGTGTACTCCCTGTTTGGCAAGAGCAGAAAAGCGTTTGGTCTAAGTAAATGATGGAAAGAGTAAAGGAGCTTACCTCGAACTTCCATTGTGGCCAAGAATTGACTCCTCCTTAAATGATCGATAAACATGAACCGAGGGTCAGCCCATTGTGTCTCATCGATTTGCACATTGCACCTTTCCAGAATGCATGTGATAAGTCCGCCAATTGTGATCTTTCCATCACGTTCTCCAGTTTTGTTATCCCTTGCCCAATCTCGGTATGTGACTAATTGGTTGGCAAACTGGATTGTTAATCCAGCATTGTTTCGATCTCCAATAATCGGGGATCCGTCACTCTTTGTACCAACAATGTCTTTAAGAGCAGTCACCAACATCTCCATTTCTCCTAGGTTAATGGTTCCAGTAGTAAAACGTGAGAAAAATGTATTTGCTAGGATTGTTCGAAAATACCTCAACGCCGGGTTTCGGATCAGTGATGCCTTAGATCGGGAGGATGAGAATCTGCTCCTTGTTGATGCAATCGACCTCCACACATCATCCAACTCAGCTCTATCGAAATCGGGTCCATAATTTTCGGACTCGGCCTTCGGGAACTCGAAGAGGTCCCTAAGTGCTTTGAATGTCATTCGATAGTCCCTTCCTCTTATTGCAAAGAAGATGTAACCGCCACCTTGCTTTTCTTGGAGATTCTTGTTTTAAGCATCGTATAGAACGATTTGAACCGTTGCTAAAAACTGAAGAGTCTCTTCTTTGTAAGCTCTTTGTGGATATTGCACAAATGTGGACAGCCCACAATTTTGCAACATGAGATCCACATCTCTTGTTATCCCCATTGCGGTTAGCGCTTCCTTGCATGGATAGCGGGTACCTAAAAAATCCATCCTCCGCAGATCACTTAGTGCCCTTTCCGAATTATGCCTCTCCTTCATCTCTTTCTCTCTTTTTCCGGCAAGAATTATCTCTCTTGCTTCTGCCGCCTCTCTTTCACCATATCCATCTTCACGGAGTGTTTCAGCAGCAAGGTCTGGGTCCAATTCGTCTTCATCCATGTATTCTCCTCTTTCTTCCGACTCATTCTCAGACTGCACTTCCATCCTCCTCTTCTCTTTTCTGCCGGGTCTGCTTGCGGCCATGGAAGACTCTCCTTGTAAAGGATTGCTTCTGGATCGAGCATTATTTTTGGCTCTGAGGTGGAGGAGGTTGGCTTTGTTGGATTTTCCGTCTGTCATGGTGAAAGTAGGTCGGAGGAAGAGCAAGTATTCGGACACTCGAACAAGACACTCGAGCAGAGGTGATCGAGTGTAGTGGATGAACAAAAAGAGGGACGATTTGCTTCTGTAAAAGAGAGAACAACTAGAGAGAAATGTTAGAGAGAGAATGTATTTCGTGTGAATGGAAGGAGAGAGGCTCCTCCTCCTTTTATAGAGGAGAAAAAAACAAGGGGGAGCCTTTTCAAATTCAAAATTTGAACTTGGATTAAATCAAATCTTTTTGAATTAAATGGAAAAGATATTGCATTAAAGAAAGATTTAACCCATTTTTCGGAGTAAATGTCTCCCCTTTCTCAGCTTTTGGCAGTTATAGGCTTGGAGGTATGTGAATAGGCATGAAGGCGGGACGCTCGAGCCTGACACTCGAGCAGGTTTGGTCGAGTGTCGGTCTGCCAAAAGCTGGCTGATGCTCGAGTGGGACACTCGACCAGGCGTGGTCGAGTGTTGTCCCATCTTGTCGGTTTTGACCCTACTTATCCCATGTGGGCCCCATTTTCCTGCAAAAGAGACCCAAAAAACCTTCCAAGTGCATGTAAGTCGAAATAGATGTATGAAAAAATGATAAAATAGCAAATTTGTAAGTAAATATGCGAAAAGAAAGAAATTGAATGTATATACAGAGGATACCTTTGGGATTGCCTCCCAACTGCGCTTGTTTATAGTCTCAAGCTCGACTTTCCTCCTTTTTATTGGAGAGGAGGTGGTTCATCGAGCAGAACCGAAGTTCCCTCGGGAATCGTGCTTTTTGCCAAGTAAGGCTTTACTCTATGACCGTTTACAGTGAATCCTTCTCCATTGCTGTTGGCTAAAGTGACTGCTCCATAAGGTAAAACTTGTAATACTTTGAACGGGCCAGACCACTTTGATCGTAGCTTTCCTGGAAATAGCTTGAGTCTTGAGTTAAAGAGTAGCACTTGATCACCAACTTTGATTGTTTTCCGCTGGATCTTTTTGTCATGAGCTGCTTTTGTTCGATCCTTGTATGCTTTTGAGCTGTCATATGCTTCGAGTCTGATTTCTTCGAGTTCATGTAAGTCCATTTGCCTCTTCTCTTGTGCTGTCTTGATATCAAAATTCAAGAGTTTGGTTGCCCAAATCGATTTGTACTCTATCTCAACTGGTAAATGGCATGATTTTCCATAGAGTAATTGAAAAGGTGTGCGGCCAATAGGTGTTTTGAAAGCAGTCCTATAGGCCCAAAGAGTATCATCCAATTTGGCGGCCCAATCACGTTTGGACAGCCCAACTATCTTCATCAAAATCGATTTGATTTGTCTATTAGAGACTTCAACTTGTCCGCTGGTTTGAGGATGATAAGGAGTTGCCACTTTGTGTTTAACCCCATGTTTCCTAAGTAAATTTTCGAAAACCTTGTTGACAAAATGGGATCCTCCATCGCTAATCACAACTCTTGGCACACGAAATCTGGGAAATATAATGTGTTTGAAGAGTTTAAGTACCACATTTGCATCGTTTGTAGGAGCTGCAATAGCTTCTACCCATTTAGAGACATAATCCACAGCAACCAAAATGTAACTGTTTCCTAAAGAAGGAGGCTTAAATGGTCCCATGAAATCGATTCCCCAACAGTCAAACACTTCTATCTCCAAGATCGGATTCTGCGGCATCTCATTCCTCTTGCTTATACTGCCTATTCTTTGGCAGCAATCACATCTGGATATGAACTCTTGGCAGTCTTTAAAAATCGATGGCCACCATAACCCGGATTGAAGGATTTTCTGTGATGTTTTGAATGCAGCAAAGTGTCCTCCATAAGTAGATCCATGACAATGTTCCAAAATTCCATTGACTTCCTCTTCTGATACACATCTTCTGAATAGTCCATCAGATCCTTGCTTGTATAGATAAGGCTCATCCCAAAAATACTGCCTTACATCCCTAAAAAATTTCTTCCTTTGATGATAATTCAAGGTTTTAGGCAGCTCTCCTCCGACCAAATAGTTTACCAAATCGGCATACCATGGTAAACATGTTCCCATAAACTTCGATCCGATCGAAAAAACGCCTTCTTTGTCTGTGGGTTTGACACTCGAGCAGGTGGTGCTCGAGTGTCATGGTCGAGTGTTCGGTGGAAAAACTCAACAGCTGCTCTTCAGGCATAGAATCATTCATTGGAAGGGTTTCTTCAACCTGTATTCTTGATAAGTGATCAGCAACACCGTTTTCAACCCCTGGTTTATCGACTATCTCCATGTCGAATTCTTGTAGCAACAAAATCCATCTAAGCAGTCTAGGCTTAGCATCCTTCTTTTTCATCAAGTATCTCAGAGCTGCATGATCAGTATGCACAACAACTTTTGATCCAACCAGATAGGACCGGAATTTCTCAAAGGCGAACACAACTGCAAGCAATTCCTTCTCCGTGGTGGCGTATTTCACCTGGGCTTCGTCTAGTGTTCTACTAGCATAGTAGATCACATTCAGTTTCTTGTCTATCTTCTGTCCCAGAACTGCTCCAACAGCATAGTCACTAGCATCACACATTATCTCAAAAGGGAGATTCCAATCGGGTGCTTGAACTATTGGTGCTGTTATCAAGGCGTCTTTGAGTTCGAGAAAAGCCTTGAGGCATTCCTCGTCAAAGACGAAATCCGCCTCTTTACAAAGGAGACGAGTCAAAGGTCTAGCAGTTTTCGAGAAGTCTTTGATGAACCGCCTATAGAATCCTGCATGTCCCAAGAAACTCCTAATGTCTTTGACCGTTTTCGGCGGTTGTAACTGAACCATAACCTCTATCTTGGCTTTGTCGACTTCAATGCCCCTTTCAGAAATCTTATGGCCTAAAACGATCCCTTCTTTCACCATAAAGTGGCATTTTTCCCAATTAAGCACTAAATCCGTCTCAACGCACCTAGATAGAACCCTGCACAAGTTTGACAAACAAGAGGAGAAGGAAGAACCATAGACAGAGAAATCGTCCATGAACACTTCGACCATCTCCTCAATCAGATCCGAAAATATAGAAGTCATGCAACGTTGAAAAGTAGCAGGTGCATTACAAAGACCAAATGGCATTCTCCTATATGCAAATGTACCATAAGGGCAAGTAAAGGTTGTTTTTTCCTGATCATTTGGATGTATAGGGATTTGGAAAAATCCACTATATCCATCAAGGAAACAATAATATGAATGATTAGCCAACCTTTCAAGCATTTGGTCTATGAATGGCAAAGGATAATGATCTTTTCTAGATGCAGAATTCAATTTCCTAAAATCAATGCACATTCTATGTCCTGTAATGGTTCTAGTTGAAATCAAGTCATCATTTTCGTTTCTAATGACAGTGACCCCTCCCTTTTTAGGCACACAATGCACAGGAGACACCCATTTACTATCAGAAATAGGATAGATTATATCAGCATCTAACAGTTTTAAAATTTCTTTCTTAACGACCTCCTTTAAATTCGGATTCAATCTCCTTTGAGGTTCCCTGCTAGAATAAGATTCATTTTCAAGGTGAATTCTGTGTGTGCATAAATCGGGAGAGATCCCTCTAATGTCAGACAGTGAGTATCCTAAGGCTTTTCTAAACCGTCTTAATTCAGAAAGCAACATGTTTAACTCATCATCACTCAATGCATTATTTACTATTACTGGATAAGTAGAGTTAGATCCAAGAAATGCGTACCTGAGCCCGGAGGGGAGTGGTTTGAGTTCCACTTTCGGCGATTTGAGCTCCGACCAGTCATCATCGAGCGGACACTCGACCTTAGTGTGGTCGAGTGTTATGGTCGAGTGTTGATTTCCAGAGGCTAAATCGGAATGCTCGAGCTTGGTGTGCTCGAGTGTTGAGGTCGAGTGTAAAGTTTCGAACTGTTTTTCACCTTTCAGTGATTTGCAAGAGTCCAACAGGCTTTTGTAGACCTCAGTTTCTTCGTATATGTATCCATCACAACCGTCTTTTATCAAAGCAGTACCAAGGTGGTCTTTCTCCATCAATTCTCCAAACAGGTCCTTTGAAATATCATCTATTTCTTGTACCACGAACAGTTGACCCTCAATGGTCGGTTTTTTCATTATGTCACTAATGCTGAAAGTCATCTTGAAATCTTTCCCAAGGTTGAGTTCGATTTCTCCTTTTGGCACATTGATCACAGCTCCTGCAGTGGCTAAGAAGGGCCTTCCAAACAGCAAAGGGTCCTTTGGTTCTTCTCCCATATCTAGAACAACGAAATCCGTGGGGATTTCTACTCCTCCAACCCGAACTGGTAAATCTTCTAGAATTCCATGTGGAATCCTAACCGATCTGTCAGCTAGTACCAAAGATATCTTACAAGACTTGTATCTATCGAACCCTAATCGTTTGGCGACTGTTAGAGGCATTAGGCTGATCGATGCCCCTAAATCACACAAGCAACTCCTGAATGTGAGAGGTCCAAGCGAACATGGAATTGTGAATGTTCCTGGATCATCGAGCTTCTTAGGCACAACCTTTCTTTGTATAATAGCACTGACCTCGTGAGTTAGCACAACCATCCCTTCAACTTCTTGTGTTCTGTCCTTGACTGCTTCTTTCAAAAACTTCTGGTAAGGGGGCATTAGCATAAAGGCGTCTAGAATTGGTATTTTCACTTCAACGTCCCTCATCTGTTTTTCAAAGAGAGCTTTGTACTTGTCTGCAACATCCTTTTTGAATCTCTGTGGAAAAGGAAGTTGTGGTTTGAAAGGAGGTGGAGCAAACGTCTTTGGGTCTTTTGTATATCGGTTGTGTTTTTAGGCTGATCTTCGGACACTCGAGCAGGTGGTGCTCGAGTGTGTTGGTCGAGTGTCACGGATTTTGGCTTTTTCGTGCTGATTTCTGTCTGTTCTTCGACCAAATCATCCTCCCCTTCTGGAAGGACACTGTCCTCAGTGTTCTCTGTTGGTTCAGCACGAATTAGCAATTCACAGCCACTACGGAGTGTAATGGCGTTGGCGTGATACTCCTTAGGATTTTGAACAACTTTTCCAGGTAGCTGTCCGGTTTGTTTGTTGGTTGATGAAGATCCTTGTTGATTCTCTACATATTTGAGACGAGCATTGAGAGTCTCAAATTTGCAGTTGAGTTCATTATGTGAAGCATCGATCTTAGCATCTACTTCAGCAAATTTCCGTGTTAATTCGGAAGCGCTGGCTGTCTGTCCCTTTAGTATCTGCTGCAAGATGTCCATCACTTCAGGTGTTTGTGGTGGTGGTTGGGTGTTGTATCCAGTAGGTGGTTGGTGGTGTGTTTGCTGGTACTGTTGTTTGGGTATGAATGGTTTTGATTGTGGTTGCGGATGTGGTTTGGGTGGGTACACCTGGTCGTTTGGATTTGCTACATTTGTGTTTCTGTAGGATAGGTTGGGGTTAGGTTTATAGCTGTTGAATTGTCTGAAATTGTTGCTTTGGTTCTGTACGAAATTGACCTCTTCAACCTCGTCATCCTCTTCTTCAACCCGTTCTGTTTCACTGACATGGTGTACTTGCTTATGATGAGCTGAAAGTAGCTTGTCTAGTTTGTCTTGTATGGCTTTGAGCTCCTTTCTACTAACCATATCTGAATCCGTTACGGCTCTAGGAGTTCGATCATAGTCTTCACTGTATTGGCTGTCTGCTTGAGCTAAATTCTCCACTAATTCCCATCCATCATTGACATCTTTATTCAGAAAATTCCCATTGCTGGCTGTATCTAGCAACATGCGTATCTTTGGGATCACGCCTCTGTAGAGAGTACTGAGAAGGGACTCAGTAGTGAAACCGTGATGAGGACATTGCGATTGGTACATCTTGAATCGTTCCCAAGCCTCAGAGAATGTTTCTGAATGGTTTTGCTTAAAACCAGAGATGGAATTGCGAAGTTTCGCAGTTCTGGAATTTGAAAAGAATTTGCCTAGAAATGCTTCTTTGCAGGCGTCCCATGATGTGATAGATCCTTGTGGCAAGTGTTTTTCCCATAGATGTGCTTTGTCTCCAAGAGAGAAAGGAAACAATCGCAATTTCAGAGCATCCTCACTAACCCCGTTTATTTTTGTCAGACTGGTTAGTCTTTCAAATTCATCAAGATGATCAAGTGGGTCCTCAGAAGGTAAACCATGAAATTTACTGTTCTGAACCATGGAGATCATTCCACTCTTAATCTCAAAGTTGTTGTTGGCGATGGCTGGTGGGACAATTCCATGGCGTTGAGTGTGGATACTGGGAGCATCACCGGCACCAATGTGTCTAACTCTCCTAGGACGAGTTCCTAGTTCAGTAGCTTGTACTTGTTCTTCCATGTTAACCTGATCTGTGTATTCTTCGTTCAATCTGTTCCGTTTTTCTCGCAAGTATTCACGAGGCAAACGGTCTATTCTGTCAGAGTATGGAATGAGGTCTTCACTACCACGGGATCTGGTATTCATGCAAGTGATTTGTTTCGTCGGAAATGACACTCGAGCGGGTGGTGCTCGAGTGTAGTGATCGAGTGTTTCTTGGTTCTGCTAGAGCTCTCCGGATACAGAAGAAAAATCAACGAGCTCGAGTTGTGTTGGTCGAGCTTGTTGATCGAGTGTACCTGAAAACAAAGAGAAAACCAGAAACGATTTTAGAATAATAGGATAATAAAACTTAGTCTCAGAAAAGTGATTTTCCTAATTGTAGCTAACTAATCCCAGTTGGCAACGGCGCCAATTTGATAAACAGGTTTTTGCGGTGTTTTCTCAAATACCAAACTGTTTATGTAATCAATTGCAGTACAGTATGGTGTCAATCCACTGGGAGAGTAACTAGCAATCAAGATATAATCTACTTATTCTAATCTAAGCCAGATTCGGTTTTAGCAAGTGGTGATCTATCCTAGGTGATAATGAAATCTTAAAAATGCTAAAAATGAAACAGAGTATTAGAATGTAAGACAGAGCATTAAAAGTAAAGCAATAATGAAACTAATAAAGTGCAACACGAAATCTCAACCTAAAGCAGAGTATTAAAATCACGAAAATTCAATAAGGAAAAACGGGTTCTCGAGGATTAGGATCAATGATTAGGGTATTCCTAGGGGTTCTAGACTTATCTATCAACCTATTTAGATGACCTCTAAGCAAGGAATCACAAAGTAATCACATTCGCTCTTGCGCAATGGGACCTCTCCTAAAAGACAACCTGACTTGACTCTCGCCCAACGATTGGAAATTCAAGAGGCCTTAAGTATGGACCTTACAAAGCCTAATAACACCCTAGACAATCAATCTCTTGAGCTAGGAAGATGCTATCTTAATTTAAGCATGTTCAAGTGATTCCCCAAAACGCCTCTCGGGGGGGATTCACCAAGAGATCGAATTTCAATTGATCAGAAAGAAACAAGCATTAAGAACACTTAAACTAAAGAGATCTAAGACTGTGAAAATTCTCAATAGTATGTTGATTAGAGAAGAAGAGGAATCTGATTGAGAATTGAGGAGAGTATGGCTGAGAAAGAGTGAGTTGGAAGAAGAGTCTTCTCATTTCTTAAGCTTTACAAATGTGGTTTACAACATATATATCGTAAGAGCACACGAAAACCCTACCTATACATACACATTACACTCTTTTATACAGTCAAAACACTAAAGACAAAACTTACCCGAAATGGGTACAAACCAAATCTGCCATAACAAAAGGGAAGGGAAGACTTTTCCCAATATGTTCCAACGGTCTTCAAGGAGTCACATGTGACTTTTCTGAGCCAAGGTTACCACACATGTGACTTAGTTCCTTTCCAACAATGTTAACCAAGTTCTTCTTTGTAGTTAGACCCTTCCTTTTACTCGGTTCCTTGTTTAGCACTCCAACTGAAGCTTGTCTTATACTCCAGCTATTTAACTCTTTTAGTTTAACACTCCCCCTCCAAGCTTGAATCCATAATGTGGATCATTAGGAACAAGCTTGAAAGTTGTAACTCCCCACCTCGTTAAAAACCTTAGTGGAAAACCCTTTTTGGGACAAAACCAACTAAGGGAAAAAGAGTATGGTTCATTGTTACGCCTTGGACAAATTAATTAGTCCAAGCTTCTCATATACAAACTCACACACCTTTGAGCTTGCAGCCTTAGTGAAAATGTCAGCCAATTGATCTGAGCTCCTTGTGTAACATGGCAAGATCACTCCTTGCTCCACCTTTTCTCGAACCTTGTGGCAATCAACCTCTATATGCTTTGTTCTTTCATGGAAGACTGAGTTAGAGGCAATGTGAATGGCAGCTTGATTATCACAATGCATTGTGATTGGTTCTTGAGTCTCAATCCCCAAATCTTTTGAGCAACGCCTTTAGCCATATAAGTTCATCTGTGAGCTTCCTCATAGCTCTATATTCAGCCTCGGCACTTGAGCATGACACCACCTTCTGCTTCTTGCTCTTCCAAGTGACTAAATTGCCTCCAAGGAACGTGCAATACCCGGTGGTAGACTTGCGGTCTTGCCTATCTCCAGCCCAATCCGCATCACAGTATCCACAAGAGTTGTGTTGTCATTTCTTCCCATCCATATGCCTTGCTCTGAAGTTCCTTTGAGATATCTCAAGATGCGATCCACCATTTCCCAATGGCACTTCTTCGGTGCTTGCATATGTTGACTTACTCGGTTCACTGCAAAACACAAATCCGGTCTAGTTATAGTAAGATAAATCAACTTACCAACCATTTTCCTGTATAGATGTACATCTTCAAATGGTTCATCATCTTTCTCCCCCTTGCACGTTGCTTTGTAGGCATCCTCAAGTGGTGTCTTTGCAATCCTTGTACCTACATCACACTCATTCAAAAGATCAAATGTGTACTTCCTTTGAGACAAGAAGAGGCCTTCCTTCGATCGGCACACTTCAATGCCAAGAAAGTACTTCATTTCGCCCAAATCCTTAATGTCAAAAACAGAATGAAGGTGTGTTTTGATACCTTTGATACCCGTTTTGTCACTCCCGGTGATGATGATATCATCCACATACACAAGGACAACAACAATTCCATCCTTACCTTGTAGTGTGAAGAGGGTGTGGTCTGCCTCAGACTTCCTAAATCCATGGTCACGTAAGGTTTGACTCAACTTATGATACCAAGCTCTAGGAGATTGTTTAAGACCATAGATAGCTTTCCGAAGCCTTAAGACATTTCCTGGTGCCACAATGTGCTCCAATCCCGGTGGAGGATGCATGTATACCTCATCCTCCAGTTCTCCTTGTAGGAATGCATTCTTGACATCCATCTGCCACAATTCCCAATCAAGATTAGTAGCTAAAGACAACACTACACGTACCGTATGGAGTTTGGCAACCGGAGCAAATGTGTCGTGGTAGTCTTCTCCATAGGTTTGAGTAAACCCCTCGCTACAAGTCTTGATTTGTGGCGTTCAATTTCTCCATTACTTTTGTATTTGATGGTGAAAAGCATCTTGACGTTACAGCCTTCTTCCCTTTTGGAAGTTCAGATTCGTCCCAAGTGTGATTCCTCTCCATTGCTCCATGCTCATTATCCACAGCATCTCTCCAAACCTTGTGCTCCTTGGTTTCTTCATAGGTATTAGGGATGAAGTGTTGATCAATCTTGCTGGTAAAAGCTTTGATGAGCTATTGGAACGTGGGCTAAGGTGCACATAACTTGTGTTGGATGAGCTACTGCCTTGTTGTTATAGTACACACGTGTGTTAACCCAATTGGATGGATTCTTCCTCACTCTTGTGCTACGCCTTAGAAGTTGGTTTGGTGGTTCATTAGCACTTGATTCTGCCTCTGCATGGTTTTCTCCCAAGGGTGGCTGACTCCTCCTCATTTATCGGAACACTGTTTGAGTCCTCCTCATATTGGTTTATAGTCACATGGTTATCAACACTCGGGTTATTGTTGGCAAGTGTACTTGGACCATCATCAGTCCTATGGTGGATTCGACCGTCACCAGATGAGTGATGTTGTTGAGGCGTGGCATCATGGGATGTGGATTGAGGAGGATTGGCAGCCACCACTCCAATCTTCTCCAAAATTGTTTCGCAAGGAAGTGGCACGACTTGAGGGACCTGATTGAGCATTTTCAGATAGTCCTTGTAACTCTGACCAATTCTTTACGTCATAGTAACCCCTTTGGTCTCTATAAACTTCACATCCCGAGATACAAGCACCCTCCTCGTCTCTGGGATGTAACACTTATATCCTTTTTGAGTTGTCGAGTATCCAACAAACACTCCTTTAGTACTTTTAGCCTCTAACTTGTTTCTTTGATCTCCTGGTACCAAAACAAAGCCAACACAACCAAACACACGTAAATGATTAATTGATGGTTTTGTTTGAGTTAGTACCTCAAATGGAGAGACATCCTTTAACACTTTGGTAGGAAGTCGATTAATCACGTAACAAGCTGTCATCACCGCAGTCACTCCAAAAACGTTTTGGGACATTAGTGTGGAACATCATGGCTCTAGCAACCTCCATAAGGTGTCTATTCTTCCTTTCAGCTACACCATTTTGTTGAGGGGTGTACGGGCAGCTTGTTTGATGCATTATTCCGAGTTTGGCTACAAGTTGGTTTGAATGAGTTGCTTGTGTATTCACCTCCTTATCTGTTCTTATGATTTTAATCTTTGCATTATAATGGTTAGTCACATAGGTTTGGAAATTGGTAAAAGCCTCTAGCACCCTATCTTTTGAAGGTAACAAAGTTAACCAAGTGTACTTGGATTTCTCATCTATAAAGGTGACAAAATACTTATGGTTTTCTCTAGACTCACAAGGAGAAGACACACCATCTGAGTGAATTAATTCAAAACAATGTTCATAAACGGTTGAGGACTTGGGAAACACGGATCTACAATGTTTACCAAGTATACAAGCCTCACAATCATCATTTTTAAAGGAAATACTAGGCAATAACAATCCTAAAGCACGTGAATGAGGGATGACCAAGTCTAGCATGCCATAAAACATTCTCATCATTACTACAAGAACTAGATAAGCAAGATAAAGGTAAAGATAAATTCGGATCTTTCTCCACATCTTCAAGGAGATATAATCCATTTTTGGTGACACCTTCTCCAAGGACTTTGCCACTCTTAATATCCTGAAAACAAACTTTGTTAGGCTCAAATATAGCTCTACAATTAAGATCACTAACAGTCTTGCTTACACTCAACAAATTTGAGGTAAATGATGGCATGTAAAGGGCTTTAGAGCTCTTATCAAACAATTTTAATCACCAATGCCTCTAATAGGAACTCTTTTACCATCAGCAATAATCACATTCCCTAAGGCTGGTTTCAAATTGCTAATCAACCTAGGGTTCTTAATCATATTATGAGATGCACCAGAATCTACCACAATTTGATCCGAAAATTTTGAAGCATGATAAGAGATACCAGAATCTTTGAGTGCATTGATGGATTTGATAGCTCTTCAAGGTCTGATTTCTTCACATATTCATTGTGGTTTACAGTCATAGCCTTTCCTTCAACCATTTGAGATGATGTGCTGGCTGCTGTGATGGTTTGAGCCTCCATTCCTTCAGTTGCAAGATTCGCTTTTGCCTTTTCCTTGCTTGAGGTGGGGATGAAGTATCCAACAGCGGTCCTTAGAGTGACCTTTCTTCTTGCAATGGTCACATATCCACACCTTCTTCTCCTCTGGTCGGTATGAAGCTTTGTTAGCCATAGTAAGCTCCCCCTTACCACCAAGAAGACTTCTTGAACCTTGTTCTCTTTGAATGGATCCACACACTTCCTCCAAGCTTGGCAGCTTGTCTTGCCTCAAAAGATGCCTAACTAGGTCACCATAGGCTGGGTTTAGGTTCATCATAAGACCAAAGACCTTGTCTTGCTCAAGTCTTTCACCTAACACCGTTGGGTCCACCGTTGGGGGTCTTAGCATGTCAAGCTCAGCCCAAAGAGATCTATACTTCCCAAACCATTGAGTGAACTCCATATCTTCTTGGCTGAGATCATTGATAGCTTTCTTCACCTCATACACACGGCTGAGGTTTGATAGGTTGCCATAAACCTTCTTGAGAGTGTCCCATAATTGCTTAGCACTCTCACAGTAGGAATAAGCTTCATGGATTGCTGGGTCAAGAGAGCTTTGCATGATAACAAGAGCTACTTGGTCATCTTGGTACCACTTAGCGTCCTCATCCTCTACAGCCACAACTCCACTAGCTTCACCTTTCTATTCTTTTTCAACAGACCTAGCCATCCTCTTTGGAGCTCCTCCTTCAACATGAGCCCAAAGTCCACGACCACACAACACAGATTTTATGGTTCTAGACCATAACAAGTAGTTCACTCCCTTGAGAGTGACATGAATACCAAAAAGCTTTAAGTTATCCATCAGGTTTGACACAGAGGAAAGAAACAGAGAGATTTGGACAGAAAGATGGAGCTTTCAAACAATGGAGTTTCAAGAAGAGAGAGAAAGTTTCAGCAGATTAGATAAGAGAATTAGAGAGTTTCAGCGGATTAAATGAGTCATAAGAGATCTTATGCTCTGATACCATGTGAAAATTCTCAATAGTATGTGATTAGAGAAGAAGAGAATCTGATTGAGAATTGAGGAGAGTATGGCTGAGAAAGAGAGAGTTGGAAGAAGAGTCTTCTCTCTCTCTCTTTTTTTTTTTTTTTTTTTTTTTTTTTTTTTTTTTTTTTTTTAGAAGACTTTTTTTTTTTTTTTTTTTTTTTTTTTTTTTTTTTTTTTTTTTTTGTTAAAGACAAAACTTACCCGAAATGGGTACAAACCAAATCTGCCATAACAAAAGGGAAGGGAAGACTTTTCCCAATATGTTCCAACGGTCTTCAAGGAGTCACATGTGACTTTTCTGAGCCAAGTTACCACACATGTGACTTAGTTCCTTTCCAACAATGTTAACCAAGTTCTTCTTTGTAGTTAGACCCTTCCTTTTACTTGGTTCCTTGTTTAGCACTCCAACTGAAGCTTGTCTTATACTCCAGCTATTTAACTCTTTTAGTTTAACAAAGACCTTATTTAAACATAGACAAATCTAGAAATCCCTAAGTTTTCCCCTAATCTCACCATTTCCTCAAGAACCCTAGACTAACTTACTCAGAATTCATGAAATAAAACATAGACTTAAAATCGAAAATCAATTGCATAAACTTAAGACTTAAAATCGTAAATTGCTAAAAGAAAGAACTCGAAATTTTGCTGGAAAAGATTGTCTATTGAAAGTAGAAAATTCTAGTACAATTTATAGATCAAAAGATCTTAAAGAAAAAGGAAAAATACTTAAAGAGAAAAAGGGAAAAATTCCCTTGAAAGAAAAATGGGAATTTCCTTTTAAAAGTTAAAAGGAAATTTCCCTAAGAAAGAAAAATAGAAAAGAACTAAAAGATAATTGGGCTTGCACAAAGGGGCTTTTGATGGGCCTTTTTCGCAGAGAAGCCCAAAGATTCAATCTTCGTCTAAAGTCTCAGTTCTGGTCCGTAAAGGCACTCGACCAAGTGATGGTCGAGTGTCATGCTCGAGTGTCGGAGACTCGAGTGACAAATCTTCTAGTTTGCATCTTGAACTTCAACCTTAGACCAGTCGATTCCTCATTGGTCTTCTTGTACTCCGAAATACTTCGTGATAAGCTCCAAAAAGTACCTAAAAGTCCCTTTTTATGCAATGTATGCAATGCCCGATACTAATAATGCAAATTATGCTAAAAGGAACCTAAAACAATGATAATAATGCAAGTATGAATGCAAAACATGCTAAATGATGGTCCTAAAATGTGGTAAAATGCAGACACATCAACTCCCCCAAACTTAGTCTTTGCTTGCCCTCAAGCAAATGTGCATCGAGCTAAGAAGGAAGAGAAGTTGCTAACAATGGGAACATCTTACTTAAACAAATGACCTGCCAAATCGAAAAAACTGTAACCCACAAGTGAAACCTCATTCTTTTGTAAGAACCACAATTTACTTTCATCAAGGCTTAGCATCAAGACCGATTATTCCCTAATACTTAGTTGGTCTCTTAAGAAATTCAGATTCGAAACCTATTTCTTTCAAGTGCAGTCCGCAAAAGGGGCTATTAATCAAAGACTTTGGGATTCAACTTCCTCAAATTCAGCTAGTCACTAATGGTTTAAGCATTTTTGATCACTTCTCAACTCTTTACTCGTTTTTATTGGCTTTAGCTTATCAATGAAGCACGAAAAAGTACGGGTTTACGCATAGTCCCGGTTCACCTTAGGCATCGATGTATTAGCTTTATCAATGAGACGCGAAAAAGTACGGGTTTACGCACAGTCCCGGTTCATTTTAGGCGATATCGAAATGGTTTTATTGATGAACACAAGAAGGTACGGGTTTACGCACAATCCCCGTTCATCTTAGACCATATATTTTGAGCCGAGTTTTGAGAAGGATGATTCTATATTCACCTTATGCTTTTCTTTTTACTTAGCTAGCTGAACCTAAGGAAGGATCTTATGCAATGTATCTCAAGCCCCTAATTTGGAAAATAAAATTCGATTATGAGGTAACAAATCAGGTTCTTTTCGAGACACAACCTAAGTATCGGTTTCAAAGGTTTAATGATCTACCTATCAGTGTTCAAGAGGGAAAAACGCAAGTCTAAGAGTTCACTATGGTTACTAGCCAATCAACCTAGCAAGTCTACCTATCTAGCAAGATGATTCCCGAAACTCTAGACTCAATCCTATATGAATGCAATGCAACTACATGAACACTCTGTTTTTGACTTATGCATTTTCGATTTTTTTTCAATTTTTTTGGTTTTTCTATGCCTTAGATGTGATGCAAATGATCAAATGCAAGAATAAAAACTAAGAACCACAGAAAACAAAGTCAAATATCCTCTAGAACCCTCCCCCAAACTTAAATCACACAGTCTCTTGTGTGTATAAAAGTCTGAAAGAGGATCCTAGACCAGCAAGTCAAGTGAAAAATATGCAAAAGCAAGCTAAGTAAAAGAAATGTAAAAGCAAGTCAATTGAAAAATATGCAATGGTATTTATAATGAAAGGAAGGGGTTTTTGTACCTCTTAATGATTCCAGTAATCGGATGCCACATTTCGCATGAGCTCCATGTAGTAGTCATTATGCCTTTGACGCTCGAGCTCAGCTTGCTCGAGCGTGTCCGTCGAGTGTTCGGAATGCTCGACTGATTGGTGCTCGAGCGGTTGGCTCGAGCTTGCTCCTGCTGCATCAAATGGTCTTCTGTATGAGAAGGCTGCTGGGTTAGCTGAGGAGCGTCTAGCTGGTGCTGGTTGGTGTTGCCTCTCACGATCTGTGGATATGGAGGCTCTTCTTGGGCGAATAGTTGGTGGCGGTGGTTGTGGTCCGCTGTTCCTTTCTGGAGCTGCAACTCTTCTACTTAGATCATCGTTTTCCTGCCTTCTAGCTTCGTCGCTAGCAGTCAGCTTTTTCACCTTCTTCATCAACCATTTGTTCATTTTCTGCAACAAGCCTATGTGCTTGTGTGCTTCTCGGATTGGTTCTCCTTGACGAGGTGGCATCGTGTATTCTTCAAAACAATATGCCTCGGGATCCACCTCATCGCTGTTTGTTGGTGATGAACTCTGCTGAGGTTCATTGGGGTCGTACAAGGCTTCTAGAGGTGGGTTGAAATCCGTGTTTTGCCCCATTCTTATTGTCGTGTACTCCCTGTTTGGTAAGAGCAGAAAAGCGTTTGGTCTAAGTAAATGATGGAAAGAGTAAAGGAGCTTACCTCGAACTTCCGTCGTAGCCAAGAATTGACTCCTCCTTAAATGATCGACGTTCATGAACCGAGGGTCAGCCCATTGTGTCTCATCGATCGGCACATTTCACCTTTCCAGAATGCATGTGATAAGTCCGCCAATGGTGATCTTTCCATCACGTCCTCCAGTTTTGTTATCCCTTGCCCAATCTCGGTATGTGACTAATTGGTTAGCAAACTGGATGGTTAATCCAGCATTGTTTCGATCTCCAATAATTGGGGATCCGTCACTCTTTGTACCAACAATGTCTTTAAGAGCAGTCACCAACATCTCCATTTCTCCTAGGTTAATTGTTCCAGTAGTAAAACGTGAGAAAAATGTATTTGCTAGGATTGTTCGAAAATACCTCAATGCCGGGTTTCGGATCAGTGATGCCTTAGATCGGGAGGATGAGAATCTGCTCCTTGTTGATGCAATCGACCTCCACACATTATCCAACTCAGCTCTATCAAAATCGGGTCCATAATTTTCGGACTCGGCCTTTGGGAACTCGAAGAGGTCCCTAAGTGCTTTGAATGTCATTCGATAGTCCCTTCCTCTTATTGCAAAGAAGATGTAACCGCCACCTTGCTTTTCTTGGAGACTCTCGTTTTCAGCATCGTATAGAACAATTTGAACCGTTGCCAAAAACTGAAGAGTCTCTTCCTTGTAAGCTCTTTGCGGATATTGCACAAATGTGGACAGCCCACAATTTTGCAACATGAGATCCACATCTCTTGTTATCCCCATTGTGGTTAGCGCTTCCTTGCATGGATAGCGGGTACCTAGAAAATCCATCCTCCGCAGATCGCTTAGTGCTCTTGCCGAGTTATGCCTCTCCTTCATCTCCTTCTCTCTTTTTCCGGCAAGAATTATCTCTCTTGCTTCTGTCGCCTCTCTTTCACCATATCCATCTTCACGGAGTGTTTCAGCAGCAAGGTCTGGGTCCAATTCGTCTTCATCCATGTATTCTCCTCTTTCTTCCGACTCATTCTCAGATTGCACTTCCATCCTCCTCTTCTCTTTTCTGCCGGGTCTGCTTGCGGCCATCGAAGACTCTCCTTGTAAAGGATTGCTTCTTGATCGAGCATTATTTTTGACTTTGAGGCGGAGGAGGTTGGCTTTGTTGGATTTTCCGTCTGTCATGGTGAAAGTAGGTCGGAGGAAGAGCAAGTATTCGGACACTCGAACAAGACACTCGAGCAGAGGTGATCGAGTGTAGTGGATGAACAAAAAGAGAGACGATTTGCTTCTGTAAAAGAGAGAACAACTAGAGAGAAATGTTAGAGAGAGAATGTATTTCGTGTGAATGGAAGGAGAGAGGCTCCTCCTCCTTTTATAGAGGAGAAAAACAAGGGGGAGCCTTTTCAAATTCAAAATTTGAACTTGGATTAAATCAAATCTTTTTGAATTAAATGGAAAAGATATTGCATTGAAGAAAGATTTAACCCATTTTTCGGAGTAAATGTCTCCCCTTTCTCAGCTTTTGGCAGTTATAGGCTTGGAGGTATGTGAATAGGCATGAAGGCGGGACGCTCGAGCCTGACACTCGAGCAGGTTTGGTCGAGTGTCAGTCTGCCAAAAGCTGGCTGATGCTCGAGTGGGACCCCATTTTCCTGCAAAAGAGACCCAAAAATCCTTCCAAGTGCATGTAAGTCGAAATAGATGTATGAAAAAATGATAAAATAGCAAATTTGTAAGTAAATATGCGAAAAGAAAGAAATTGAATGTATATACAGAGGATACCTTTGGGATTGCCTCCCAACTGCGCTTGTTTATAGTCTCAAGCTCGACTTTCCTCCGTTTTATTGGAGAGGAGGTGGTTCATCGAGCAGAACCAAAGTTCCCTCGGGAATCGTGCTTTTTGCCAAGTAAGGCTTTACTCTATAACCGTTTACAGTGAATCCTTCTCCATTGCTATTGGCTAAAGTGACTGCTCCATAAGGTAAAACTTGTAATACTTTGAACGGACCAGACCACTTCGATCGTAGCTTTCCGGGAAATAGCTTGAGTCTTGAGTTAAAGAGTAGCACTTGATCACCAACTTTGATTGTTTTTCGCTGGATCTTTTTGTCATGAGCTGCTTTTGTTCGATCCTTGTATGCTTTTGAGCTGTCATATGCTTCGAGTCTGATTTCTTCGAGTTCATGTAAGTCCATCTGCCTCTTCTCTTGTGCTGTTTTGATATCGAAATTCAAGAGTTTGGTTGCCCAAATCGATTTGTACTCTACCTCAACTGGTAAATGGCAGGATTTTCCATAGAGTAATTGAAAAGGTGTGCGGCCAATAGGTGTTTTGAAAGCAGTCCTATAGGCCCAAAGAGTATCATCCAATTTGGCAGCCCAATCACGTTTGGACAGCCCAACTATCTTCATCAAAATCGATTTGATTTGTCTATTAGAGACTTCAACTTGTCCGCTGGTTTGAGGATGATAAGGAGTTGCCACTTTGTGTTTAACCCCATGTTTCTTAAGCAAATTTTCGAAAACCTTGTTGACAAAATGGGATCCTCCCTCACTAATCACAACTCTTGGCACACCAAATCTGGGAAATATAATGTGTTTGAAGAGTTTAAGTACCACCTTTGCATCGTTTGTAGGAGCTGCAATAGCTTCTACCCATTTAGAGACATAATCCACAGCAACCAAAATGTAACTGTTCCTAAAGAAGGAGGCTTAAATGGTCCCATGAAATCGATTCCCCAACAGTCAAACACTTCTATCTCCAAGATCGGATTCTGCGGCATCTCATTCCTCTTGCTTATACTGCCCATTCTTTGGCAGCAATCACATCTGGATATGAACTCTTGGCAGTCTTTAAAAATCGATGGCCACCATAACCCGGATTGAAGGATTTTCTGTGCTGTTTTGAATGCAGCAAAGTGTCCTCCATAAGTAGATCCATGACAATGTTCCAAAATTCCATTGACTTCCTCTTCTGATACACATCTTCTGAATAGTCCATCAGATCCTTGCTTGTAGAGATAAGGCTCATCCCAAAAATACTGCCTTACATCCCTAAAAAATTTCTTCCTTTGATGGTAATTCAAGGTTTTAGGCAGCTCTCCTCCGACCAAATAGTTTACCAAATCGGCATACCATGGTAAACATGTTCCCATAAACTTCGATCCGATCGAAAAACGCCTTCTTTGTCTGTGGGTTTGACACTCGAGCAGGTGGTGCTCGAGTGTCATGGTCGAGTGTTCGGTGGAAAAACTCAACAGTTGCTCCTCAGGCATAGAATCATTCATCGGAAGGGTTTCTTCAACCTGTATTGATGTGATTCTCCCTAGGATAGAACTCTGAAAATCGGGGCTAGAGTACTCGGAATCGAATGAAACTTGAGCAGCGGATAGATTGGAGTGTGAGAAACTCGGTTATGAGTTTTGAGCGGATTTGATCGAGTATTTCCTGAGATACGTGGCAAAGGTCTCTGTGAGACAAAAAACTGAAGGATTGATGGAGATGATGAAAGGTGATATGATAGGATGAAAAACGTGATTTGAATTGGTGTGGTGACGGCTGAAAGGATTTAATGGATAGATTTTGGTGATTAGATGAATTTGGTGAAGAATTTCTTGGCTCACAACGTGATGGGAGATTCAGGCTCTAGGATTTCCAGAACCGTGGCTTGAGAGCATGGAAAACTCAATAAGAAGTCTTTTTCAATGATAATACTCTGAAGAAGTTTACAGCAAGTTCTGGGGTTTAAATATAACCCTAGAACCAAAACAACATGTAGTTCTAAACAAAAACAACATGTAGTTTGAAACTTATAAAAAACAGCAAAGCGTTTAAATAAAAACAATGAGGCGTCCCCTAATGGTGCACCTCAAAATCTACTAAGTACAAAACCAGATTGGTTTGTACATTATTCTCCTAATGGTAAGACTCCTAAGTAACTCGCCGTAGTGATTCCATCTGCCTCATTAAAAACCATGAGAGAAAACCCAATTGGGACAAAACTCTCTATGGGAAAAAGAGTACAGACTTCCTCACTTAAGTTACCTAGTTATCATTACCAGGAGAAGCCTTCAAGTTGGAGATGTTGAAGACTTGCATAGCTGGTGGCGAGAACGATCCTTCAGTCATTAGCGAGTGAGCTTCCTTAGCCAACTCCTTAGCTCTCGAACACGTGATTGGACCTATAAGCTCTGGTTCCTTAGCTTCTATGCTGCTCACGATCACATCATCCTCTCCCTCTTCAAAAGGATTTGTCCTCAAATCCGAATCTGCAACATATGGAAGCAAGTCAGAAACATTGAACGTTGGAGATATGTTGTACTTACCTTGGAGATCAATCTGATAGGCGTTGTTGTTGATCCTCCTCACGACTGCGAATGGTCCATCAACTCGTGGCTGAAGCTTGCTCTTCCTCTCTTCTGGAAATCGATCTTTCCTTAGGTGAATCCACACCAAATCTCCTTCTTCCAAGATCAGCTCATTTCTTCCTTTGTTGGCGTGCTTCTTGTACTGCTCTGTCTTCTTTTCTATGTTCTCCTTGGCTTTGGCGTGAATTCTCCTGACTTGTTCAGCCTTTTCTTTTCCATCTGCACTACATTTCACACTCAAAGGCAAAAAAATCAAGTCTAGAGGGAATTGTGGGTTAAAGCCATAAACAATCTCAAATGGAGAAAAGAGAGTGGCAGAATGCTTAGCGTGATTGTAAGCAAACTCTACATGTGGTAGACACTCTTCCCATGACTTGATGTTGCTCTTCACCAACGTCCTTAGAAGTGTTGACAATGTTCTGTTCATTACTTCTGTCTGTCCATCAGTCTGAGGATGGCATGATGTTGAAAACGTCAATCTGGTCCCTAGCTTAGCCCATAGTGTACGCCAAAAACGCCCTAAGAATTTGGTATCTCGATCTGAAACTATCACTTGAGGCATTCCATGCAATCTCACAACTTCCCTGAAAAACAGATTAGCTACACAAACAGCATCCTCCGTTTTGTGGCCAGCTATAAAGTGTGCCATCTTGCTGAACCTGTCAACAACTACAAAAATAGAATCTCTACCATTTCTGGTTCGAGGTAAGCCAAGTACAAAGTCCATAGATAAATGAGTCCAGGGTTGTGAAGGAATAGGAAGTGGTGTGTACAAACCGTGTGGCTGTACCTTACTCTTAGCCATTTTACACGTTTCACACCTAGAGCAAACCTGATTAACATCTGTTTTCATGTTTGGCCAATAAAAGTGATCTTGCAGTCCAAGTAGAGTCTTTGTAACTCCAAAATGCCCTGCTAATCCACCTCCATGCGCCTCTCTAACTAGCAGCTCTCTGATTGATCCTCTTGGTATACACAAGCGATTATTGTAGAACAAATAACCATCCTGTCTAAAGAATTTATCAACAGCAAACTTATGGCATTTGCCATAGCTCTCAGCAAAGTCATTGTCAGTCTCATAAAGCTCTACAATGTGCCCAAAACCATCTAACTTTGAAGTTAAAGTAGAGATTAGAGTGTACCTTCTGGATAATGCATCTGCGACTACATTATCCTTACCTTTCTTGTACTTAACAACGTAGGGGAAGGTCTCCATAAACTCCATCCATCTGGCGTGTCTCTTGTTGAGCTTTTGTTGTCCCTTTAAGTGCTTTAACAACTCATGATCTGTATGAATGACGAATTCTTTTGGCCACAAGTAATGCTGCCACGTTTGAAGTGCTCTAACTAATGCATACAGCTCCTTGTCATAAGTTGGGTAGTTGATTGCAGCTCCTCCTAGCTTCTCAAGCTCTTTAGTCTCAACTGGATTAGTTCTGTAAGCTGGTTTGTTTGGCAACACAGAACCAAGCACTAAATCAATCTGATGCTCAATACCACGAATTGGAGGCAGTCCCGGTGGTATCTCCTCAGGAAAAACGTCCTTATACTCCTCAATAATCTGAATCATCTCATGTGGAAGCTTCTCTGATGGTTTAGTACACGCCAATGTCTCCTTGTACACAAACATAAAAGTAGTCATTTCTGGATCAAACAGCTTGTTAAACTCACTGTAATTGATGTACAATGCGTTTGACACTTTCTCCTTCTCCTTTCTGTTCATATGCATCTGATCCTTATATATTTCAGCTGGTGTAAGTGGAAGAAGAGAGATTTTTCGTCCCTTGTACTCAAACACCTGCTTGTTTGTGTACCCATCATGCATCACACGCCTATCATACTGCCATGGTCTGCCCAACAGAACGTGACTAGACCTCATTGGCACAACATCACACAGCAACTCATCTTCATACTTCCCAATTGCCAACTTGATGAGTACTTGCTGAGAAACGGTTATAGCTCCCTTGTTGTCTAACCACTGCAGCTGATACGGTTTAGGATGTGAAGTAGTCTTAAGATTAAGCTTCTTCACCATCTCCTCACTGGCGGCATTGGTGCAGCTGCCTCCATCAACAATCAAGGTGCAAACCTTATCCTCAACTACACATCTGGTGTGGAAGAGATTCTCACGCTGTCCCCTATCATCTGGATGAACCTGAATGCTCAATGCTCTGCGTGCAACAAGTAACTCTCCAACTGCTGCGGCTGCTTCTTCCTCCTCTAAATCGTCCTCTACCGCACTTTCTGAACTCTCCTGAGGCACAATCTCTCCTCCTTCTCTCAACAGAAACATCTTCTTGTTAGGACAGTCTCTGGAGTAGTGTCCCATTCCTTGACACTTGAAGCATCTGACATTGCTATTAGAAGTGCCACTTCTGGTTTTAAGCTCTGTTTTGACCTCTTCTTTCACTACAAAGGCTGCAGGTCTGTTATCTGATTTGGTGAATTCTCTTGGCTTAGGGATACTAGAAGTGAAACTAGATCTGCCAATTCTCCTCTTAAGCTGCGCCTCTATCAACTCAGCTTTGTGCACCATTTCCTGCACATCTTCATAATTCTGCAGCTCTACCTTATCTTGCAACTCTCTGTTCAATCCCCCAAGAAGACGAGACATCACCATATCATCACTTTCCCTCAAATCAGCCCTGATCATAAGTGTCTCCAACTCTTGATAGTAATCACGAACTGATTTGGTGCCTTGTACAAGGCGTCTCAACTTGCTAAGCATCTCTCTCTGATAATGCGCAGGCACAAATTTTCTTCTCATGTGCGCAACTAGTTCTGTCCAAGTGGTGATTGGAGGCTCTCTTTGTCTATCTCTGACAAGTCCCAACTGTTCCCACCACAAGAGTGCATAGCCATTGAATTCAGATATTGCTATCTTCACCTTATTAAGCTCATATGTCCCTTGAACCAAAAAATTCGATTCCATCTTCCTCTCCCAATCAAGGTAAGCTTCTGGATCCTTACTACCGTGGAAAGGAGGAAATTGAATCTTGATATGATTCAGCTGCTGTCTCAAGGGATCATAATCTCGTGCATTGCCTATGTTTCTGGGTCTCCTTAACGTTTCACCACTATATTCTGATCTCTCACCTTCTTCTGAATGCTCACGATCTGTTTCAACATATATCCTATGTCCAGCAACATAATCAGACCGTCTTTGTGGCTGTGAGCTTCTCCTTTGATGAACAACTGTTTCTCTGTCCCTAATGTTAAACTGTGCAAAATAAGGGTTCCATGAATATTATCACCGTGCAAAAATAGGGTCACCGGAATATTATCACCGTGCAAAAATAGGGTCACCGAAAATCACATATTGTCATAAGAAGTCGAGAGAAGAAGTTTTGGTGATGTGCAAAATTAGGGTCACTTACAGTGATGTGCAAGATTAGGGTCATCCTCCTCATGACCGTTGGAGCTTATGGATAAAGATCACATGTGGAGAATAAGTTAGTCAATAAGACTCTTATTTTGTCTTGTATAGAACTAGGGTTTTCTTTTCTTGTCTATATATAGGTTGTATTTATATCTTTGTAAAGTGTTAAGAGATAATAAAATCTCTCTCTTCAGCCACCATTCTCTCCTCTCTCTCTCTCAATTTCAGATCTTAAACTCATTATCTTCTCCATTTCTCTCTAAATCTCTACAATCTCTCTTTATTTGCTAAATCTTACATGGTATCAGAGCAAGCTTCCTTCTTGGCAAGTTTTTACACTCATTAATCTCCCCATTTCACCCAGATCTCGTCCTTTCTCCCAAAAGTTCTGGTTTTTTTTTTTTTTTTTTGCTTCTTTCTCTTGTTTGCTCAGATCTGATGGAGAACTACAAGCCTCTTTCTGTTCATGTTACTCTTAAGGGAGTTAACTATTTGCTGTGGTCTAGGACTGTTAAATCTGTGTTAAGTGGCCGTGGACTTTGGGCACACATTGAGGGTGATGCTCCAAAGAGGATAGCCCAATCTGTTGGTAAGGAAAAGGAAGGTGAAGCTAGTGTGGTGGTGGCTGCTGATGAGGTAAAGGCAAAATGGTACCAAGATGACCAGATTGCTCTTGTAATCATTCAAAGCTCTCTTGACCCACACATCCATGAAGCTTATTCCTATTGTGAGAGTGCTAAGCACTTGTGGGACACTCTCAAGAAGGTGTATGGGAATCTCTCTAACCTCAGCCGAATCTATGAGGTAAGGAAGGCGATAAATGCCCTCAGCCAAGAGGATATGGAATTTACTCAATGGTTTGGGAAGTATAGGTCTCTTTGGGCTGAGCTGGAAATGCTTAGGCCTCCAACGGTGGATCCAATTGTGCTGAGTGAACGGCTAGAGCAAGACAAGGTATTTGGATGTTTGATGAACTTAAACCCAGCTTATGGTGACTTGACTCGACATCTCTTGAGGCAAGACAAGCTTCCAAACCTTGAAGAAGTGTGTGGCCTTATTCAAAGAGAGCAAGGATCAAGGACTCTTCTTGATGGTAATGGAGAGCTTGCTATGGCTAACAAGACATCATACAGACCTGAGGATAAGAAGGTGTTTGTGTGTGAGCATTGCAAGCGTAAAGGGCACACCAAGGATCGTTGCTGGACTCTCCATCCTCACCTCAAGCAAAGCAAATGGGAAAAGCCAAGAGCTAATGTTGCTAGTAAGGAGGTGGTGGCTGACGCAGGTTCTGGTTCATCTTCTCAAGTACCTAATGGGACAGCCATGGTGGCAGTCCAAAATGATTATGTGAGGAAAGCTGACCTTGAGGAGCTAATAAAATCCATCAATGCTCTAAAGGAGTCTGGTAACTCATTTTATGTTTCTAAAATTGCTAAATCATTGGTGGTAGATTCAGGTGCAAGCCATCATATGATTAGGAATGAGAACTTGCTTAAGAACTTGAAACCAGCTGTAGGATGTGTTAGCATTGCAAATGGTAAAAAGGTTCCTATTAAGGGTGTTGGTGATCTTAGGTTGTTTAACAAAGAATCTAAGGCCTTGTTTATGCCAAGTTTTAAGTCTAATTTACTTAGTGTTCATAAAGCTGTTTGTGATTTGAATTGCAAAGCTATTTTCTATCCTAACAAGGTTTGCTTTCAGGATATTAAAAGTGGTCAAGTTCTTGGAGAAGGAGCTAGCAAGGATGGGCTATACTTGCTAGAGAAGACTGAAAATTGTCCAAATCTATCGTTTAATTCGTGTTCAGCTAGTTCATATGTTTCTGTTGGTTCTAGTAGTAGTTTGAATGATGATATGTTGTGGCATGCTCGTTTAGGACATCCACATTCTCGTGCTTTGAACTTATTGTTACCTAATGTTTCTTTTAAGAATGACAATTGTGAAGCTTGTATACTTGGGAAACATTGTAAATCCGTGTTCCCTAAGTCTTCAACTATTTATGAGAATTGTTTTGATCTTGTTCATTCTGATGTGTGGTCTTCTCCTTGTGTTTCTAGGGAAAGTCATAAATATTTTGTCACTTTTATTGATGAAAAATCGAAATTTACTTGGTTAACTTTGCTACCTAGTAAAGATCGAGTCTTTGAAGCATTTACTAACTTTCAAAACTATGTTTTCAATCAATATAGTGCAAAGATTAAGATCCTAAGGACTGACAATGGAGGAGAGTATACAAGCCATGCATTTAAACAAATTCTTGCAACACATGGAATAGTTCATCAAACTACTTGTCCATACACTCCTCAGCAAAATGGAGTTGCTGAAAGGAAAAATAGACACCTCATGGAAGTGGCTAGGTCTATGATGTTCCATAACAATGTTCCTAAGAGGTTTTGGAGTGATGCTGTTGTGGCAGCTTGTTACCTTATCAACCGAATTCCAACTAGAGTGCTGAATGATGTGTCTCCATTTGAGGTATTAACCAAAACTAAACCATCAATTCATCACTTACGTGTATTCGGTTGTGTGTGCTTTGTTCTTATTCCAGGAGAACAAAGGAACAAACTTGAGGCCAAAAGTGTTAAAGGCATGTTCATTGGGTACTCAATAACCCAAAAGGGGTACAAGTGTTATATACCAGAAACAAGGAAAGTGATGGTATCTAGAGAGGTGAAGTTCATAGAAGGAAATGGGTTTTATGAAGATAAAGACTGGTCCAACCTTCAAGATCTCACCCAAAACACTTCAGATCGTGCAAGGAGTCTTAGAATGATCTTGGAGAAACTTGGAATTGGAGACTCGATCAGCCACCTGAGCAGTACAAGATCGAGTGCTGAGGAATGTCAGGAAACTCGGACAATGCACTCGAACAACACTCTATCGAGTGCAGAGCAAAACAGGGCCACAAGCGAATCTCAACACACATTTCTGATTCATTCAATGATGTTGAGGCTCCAATTCAAGGGTCTGACTTGCCAAATGATGTTGAGGTCCCTCCTTTGGAAGAACAAATCATTGATGATGGAGAAGAACTAGCACAACATGGTTCAGGTGGAGTGGAAAACATTGATATGACTGAGCAGCTCTTATACCTCTAAGAAGGAGTCAGAGGCTAAGGAAGGATCCCTCCAATTGGATCAACACTAGGGTGTACTACAACAACAATGCAGTTGCCCATCCTCAACAAGTCGTATGCAATCTGGTAGAAATTCCGCAAGAACATCAAGCTTTTATCACCCAACTTGATCAGCACCATTTGCCAAGTACTTATGAAGAGGCCAAAGAGCATAAGGTGTGGCGTGATGCTGTAAGTGATGAACATGGAGCAATGGTTAGGAACCACACTTGGGATGAGTCTACTCTACCACTTGGCAAGAAAGCTGTGACCTCTCGGTGGATCTTCACAATCAAATACAAAAGTGACGGTCAGATTGAGAGACACAAAGCCAGACTTGTGGCTAGAGGATTTACCCAAACATATGGAGAGGACTATCTAGACACATTTGCACCAGTAGCTAAGCTTCATACGATACGTGTTGTCCTTTCCTTGGCCACTAATCTTGATTGGGATCTGTGGCAGATGGATGTCAAGAATGCCTTTCTGCAAGGTGAGCTTGAAGATGAGGTGTATATGCATCCACCACCAGGTTTGGAACACATTGTGGCACCTGGAAATGTGTTGAGACTTAGGAAAGCTATTTATGGTCTCAAACAATCTCCAAGAGCTTGGTATCACAAGTTAAGCCATACCTTAAGAGATCGTGGGTTTAGGAAATCAGAGGCTGATCACACACTCTTCACACTTCAAAGTAAAGAAGGAATTGTGGTGATCCTCATATATGTTGATGACATTATTATCACAGAAGGTAACAAAGAGGGGTATCCAAGGTATCAAAGAACATCTTAAATCTGTCTTTGATAAGGATTTGGGTGAGATGAAATACTTCCTTGGGATTGAGGTGTGTCGATCTAAAGAAGGCTTATTCCTCTCCCAAAGGAAGTATACACTTGATCTTTTGTCTGCAGCTGGTGATATAGGTATAAGGCCAGCAAGAACGCCACTAGAGGATGCCTACAAAGCAACGTGCAAGGGGGAGAATGATGATGTTCAACCATTTGAAGATAGTACACAATACCGGAAGATGGTTGGTAAGCTGATTTATCTAACTATTACTCGACCAGATTTGTGTTTTGCAGTGAACCAAGTGAGCCAACATATGCAACAACCGAAGATGCAACATTGGGAAATGGTCAAACGGATCCATAGATACATTAAAGGCACTTTGGAGCAAGGCATATGGATGGGAAGGAATGAAAACACCGATATTGTGGGATATTGTGATGCGGATTGGGCTGGAGATAGACAAGACCGCAAGTCAACAACAGGCTATTGCACGTTCCTTGGAGGCAATCTTGTAACTTGGAAGAGCAAGAAGCAGAAGGTGGTGTCTTGTTCAAGTGCTGAAGCTGAGTATAGAGCTATGAGGAAGCTCACAGATGAACTTATATGGCTAAAGCAATTGCTTAAGGATTTGGGAGTGCATACACAACAACCGATCACGATGCATTGTGACAACCAAGCAGCTATTCACATTGCATCTAACTCAGTGTTTCATGAAAGAACCAAGCATATTGAGGTTGACTGTCATAAGGTTCGAGAGAAGGTGGAGCAAGGAGTGATCTTACCATGTTACACAAGAAGCTCAGATCAATTGGCTGACATATTTACCAAGGCTGCAAGTACAAAGGTGTGTGAGTTTGTTTACTCAAAGCTTGGGCTGATTGAGATGCCCAAACCGTGACAATGATCCATACTCTTTTTCCCTTAGTTGGTTTTGTCCCAAATGGGTTTTCCACTAAGGTTTTTAATGAGGTGGGGAGTTACAACTTTCAAGCTTGATCCTTAATGACTCATACTATGGATTCAAGCTTGAAGGGGAGTGTTAAACTGTGCAAAATAAGGGTTCCATGAATATTATCACCGTGCAAAAATAGGGTCACCGGAATATTATCACCGTGCAAAAATAGGGTCACCGAAAATCACATATTGTCATAAGAAGTCGAGAGAAGAAGTTTTGGTGATGTGCAAAATTAGGGTCACTTACAGTGATGTGCAAGATTAGGGTCATCCTCCTCATGACCGTTGGAGCTTATGGATAAGATCACATGTGGAGAATAAGTTAGTCAATAAGACTCTTATTTTGTCTTGTATAGAACTAGGGTTTTCTTTTCTTGTCTATATATAGGTTGTATTTATATCTTTGTAAAGTGTTAAGAGATAATAAAATCTCTCTCTTCAGCCACCATTCTCTCCTCTCTCTCTCAATTTCAGATCTGAAACTCATTCTCTTCTCCATTTCTCTCTAAATCTCTACAATCTCTCTTTATTTGCTAAATCTTACACCTAATTGGTGATTTAAGGCGTCTAACTCTCTGCTGTCTAGAAGAAGAACCCACGTGTGCCTTTCCTTTAGCAATCCTGATTGCTTCATTAGGACTAGGAGGCTCTGATGATTCTGGCTCGGTAGCACTTGGATCATTCTTTAGCTTTTTGAATCGGTTCTCAAACTTGCTATCAAGCTGCTCTAATTGCTGAAAGAGTTGAGAAGCTATTGCTTGATTGGCTTCTTTGATTTGCTGAGCCATGGCTTTGCTTAGAGCTTCCATAGCTTCAGCTGAAAGCTCCATTGTACCTGAAAGGAAGTCAAAACAACTCACAGTAACTAGTTCTAAGATGAAAAGAAAGGAAATAAAAGCCTAAAAAAAACGAAAAACCTAATCCTACTAGGAATAGGATTCCTAAACTAATCCTAATTCTAACAGGAAAACAGAAAACCTAATCCTAATTCTAATAGGAAAACAGAAACCTAATCCTAACTCTAATAGGAAAATAGAAACTAATCCTAATTCGAATAGGAAAACTCAAAACTAATCCTAATTCAATCAGGAAACGAAACCTAATCCTAATTCAATCAGGAAAACGAATCTAAAACTAAATCCTATTGCAACATGGATTCAAAAATAACAAGAATGAGAAAAGGGTTTAGAGTTTGCTCAGCCGTTTAGGGTGTGCTCAGCCTTTTCAGAACCAGCTCTGATACCACTTGATGTGATTCTCCCTAGGATAGAACTCTGAAAATCGGGGCTAGAGAACTCGGAATCGAATGAAAATTGAGCAGCGGATAGATTGGAGTGTGAGGAACGTGCTGGTAAGTTTTGAGTGGAATTGATCGTGGGGTTTCTGAGATACGATGGCAAACTTGTTGAGAAACTGATGGAATGTTGTGGCAGAATAGATTAGAATAAGATGAGGATGTGATGGAAACTTGTAGGTGACGAAGATGAAGTGATAGAATGGATAGATTTCTGTGATTAGATGAATTTGGTGAAGAATCTCTTGGCTCACAACGTGATGGGAGATTCAGGCTCTAGGATTTCCAGAACCGTGGCTTGAGAGCATGGAAAACTCAATAAGAAGTCTTTTTCAATGATAATACTCTAAAGAAATTTACAGCAAGTTCTGGGGTTTAAATACAACCCTAAAACAGAACAACATGTAGTTTTTAAACCAAAAAACAACATGTAGTTTGAAACTTAAATAAAACAACGAAGCGTTTAAATAAAAACAACGAGGCGTCCCCTAATGGTGCACCTCAAAATCTACTAAGTACAAAACCAGATTGGTTTGTACATTATTCTCCTAATGGTAAGACTCCTAAGTAACTCGCCGTAGTGATTCCATCTGCCTCATTAAAAACCATGAGAGAAAACCCAATTGGGACAAAACTCTCGATGGGAAAAAGAGTACAAACTTCCTCACCTAAGTTACCTAGTTATCATTACCAGGAGAAGTCTTCAAGATGGAGATGTTGAAGACTTGTGCAGCTGCTAGCTCGTTAACTCCTTCTCCAATGAGGGAATGAGCTTCCTTGGCCATCTCCTTTGCTCTGGAACGTGTAATCCGACCCTCTACTTCAGGTGCTGCAGCTGTTGTGTCATCCACGATCATATCATCCTCTCCCTCTTGAAAAGGATTTGTCCTCAAATCTGTATCTGCAACATAAGGAAGCAAATCAGAAACATTGAACGAATTTGATATGTTATACTTACCTCGGAGATCGATCTTGTAAGCATTGTTGTTGATCCTCTGGATGACTTCAAATGGACCATCAACTCGTGGCAGTAGCTTGCTCTTCCTCTCTTCTGGAAATTGGTCTTTCCTGAGATGAATCCAGACCAAATCTCCTTCTTCAAATATCAGCTCCTTTTTTCCTTTGTTGGCGTACTTCTTGTATTGCTCTGTCTTCTTCTCTATGTTCCCCTTGGCTTTGGCGTGAATTCTCCTGACTTGTTCAGTCTTTTCTTTTCCATCTAAACTACATTTCACACTTAAAGGCAAAGGGATCAAGTCTAGAGGTGACTGAGGATTAAAGCCATAAACGATTTCAAAGGGAGAAAAGAGAGTGGCAGAATGCTTAGCGTGATTGTAGGCAAACTCAACGTGTGGTAAGCATTCTTCCCATGACTTGATGTTGCTCTTAACCAACACTCTGAGAAGTGTAGACAACGTCCTGTTCACCACCTCGGTTTGGCCATCAGTTTGAGGGTGACAACTCGTTGAAAAGGTGAGCTTAGTTCCTAGTTTAGCCCATAAAGTCCTCCAAAAATGTCCTAAGAATTTGGTATCTCGATCTGAAACTATCACTTGAGGCATTCCATGCAAGCGAACTATCTCCCTGAAAAACAAGTTAGCTACACTAACAGCATCATCGGTCTTGTGACTAGCTATAAAGTGTGCCATCTTGCTGAACCTGTCAACAACTACAAAAATAGAATCTCTACCATTTCTGGTTCGAGGTAAGCCAAGCACGAAATCCATGGAAATATGAGTCCAAGGCTGAGAAGGGATAGGGAGAGGTATGTACAAACCATGAGGCTGCACCTTACTCTTTGCCATTTTGCATACAGCACATCTAGAACAAACCTTCTCAACGTCTGACTTCATGTTAGGCCAATAGAAGTGATCTTGCAATCCAAGTAAGGGCTTGGAAACTCCAAAATGACCAGACAATCCGCCACCATGAGCTTCTCTAACCAACAATTCTCTGATGGATCCTCTTGGTATGCACAATCGATTGTTGTAGAATAAATAGTCATCCTGTCTAAAGTATTTATCACAAGCAAACTTATGGCATTTACCATAGCTCTCAGCAAAATCAATGTCAGTCTCATAAAGCTCTACAATGTGCTCAAAACCATCTAACTTTGAAGTTAAAGTAGAGATTAGAGTGTACCTTCTGGATAATGCATCTGCGACTACATTATCCTTACCTTTCTTGTACTTAACAACGTAAGGGAAGGTCTCAATAAACTCCATCCATCTGGCGTGTCTCTTGTTGAGCTTTTGCTGTCCCTTTAAGTGCTTTAACAACTCATGATCTGTATGAATGACGAATTCTTTTGGCCACAAGTAATGCTGCCACGTTTGAAGTGCTCTAACTAATGCATACAGCTCCTTGTCATAAGTTGGGTAGTTGATTGCAACTCCTCCTAGCTTCTGAAGCTCTTTAGTCTCAACTGGATTAGTTCTGTAAGCTGGTTTGTTTGGCAACACAAAACCAGGCACTAAATCAATCTGATGCTCAATTCCACGAATTGGAGGCAATCCCGGTGGTATTTCTTTAGGAAAAACGTCCTGGTACTCCTCTATAATCTGAATCATCTCATGTGGAAGCTCCTCTGATGGTTTAGTACACGCCAATGTCTCCTTGTACACAAACATGAAAGTAGTCATTTCTGGATCAAACAGCTTGTTAAACTCACTGTGATTGATGTATAATGCATTTGACACTTTCTCCTTCTCCTTTCTGTTCATATGCATCTGATCCTTGTAGATTTCAGCTGGTGTGAGTGGAAGAAGAGAGATTTTTCGTCCCTTGTACTCAAACACCTGCTTGTTTGTGTACCCATCATGCATCACACGCCTATCATACTGCCATGGTCTGCCCAACAGAACGTGACTAGACCTCATTGGCACAACATCACACAGCAACTCATCTTCATACTTCCCAATCGCCAACTTGATGAGTACTTGCTGAGAAACGGTTATAGCTCCCTTGTTGTCTAACCACTGCAGCTGATACGGTTTAGGATGTGAAGTAGTCTTAAGATTAAGCTTCTTCACCATCTCCTCACTGGCGGCATTTGTGCAGCTGCCTCCATCAACAATCAAGGTGCAAACCTTATCCTGAACTACACATCTTGTGTGGAAAAGATTCTCACGCTGTTCCCTATCGTCTGGATGAATCTGAACACTCAAAGTTCTGCGTGCTACTAACATCTCTGCAACTGCTGCTGGTTCTACTTCTTCCTCTGCATCAATTTCTGTTTCGCTTTCTGAACTATCTTGAGGCACAATCTCTCCTCCTTCTCTCAATAGAAACATCTTCTTATTAGGACAATCTCTGGAGTAGTGTCCCATTCCTTGACACTTGAAGCATCTGACATTGCTATTAGAAGTGCCACTTCTGGTTTTAAGCTCTGTTTTGACCTCTTCTTTCACTACAAATGCTGCTGCAGGTCTGTTATCTGATTTGGTGAATTCTCTTGGCTTAGGGATACTAGAAGTGAAACTAGATCTGCCAATTCTCCTCTTAAGCTGCGCCTCTATCAACTCAGCTTTGTGCACCATTTCCTGCACATCTTCATAATTCTGCAGCTCTACCTTATCTTGCAACTCTCTGTTCAATCCCCCAAGAAGACGAGACATCACCATATCATCACTTTCCCTCAAATCAGCCCTGATCATAAGTGTCTCCAACTCTTGATAGTAATCACGAACTGATTTGGTGCCTTGTACAAGGCGTCTCAACTTGCTAAGCATCTCTCTCTGATAATGCGCAGGCACAAATTTTCTTCTCATGTGCGCAACTAGTTCTGTCCAAGTGGTGATTGGAGGCTCTCTTTGTCTATCTCTGACAAGTCCCAACTGTTCCCACCACAAGAGTGCATAGCCATTGAATTCAGATATTGCTATCTTCACCTTATTAAGCTCATATGTCCCTTGAACCAAAAAATTCGATTCCATCTTCCTCTCCCAATCAAGGTAAGCTTCTGGATCATTACTACCGTGGAAAGGAGGAAATTGAATCTTGATATGATTCAGCTGCTGTCTCAAGGGATCATAATCTCGTGCATTGCCTATGTTTCTGGGTCTCCTTAACGTTTCACCACTATATTCTGATCTCTCACCTTCTTCTGAATGTTCACGATCTGTTTCAACATAAATCCTATGTCCAGCAACATAATCAGACCGTCTTTGTGGCTGTGAGCTTCTCCTTTGATGACCAACTGTTTCTCTGTCCCTAATTGGTGATTTAAGGCGTCTAACTCTCTGCTGTCTAGAAGAAGAACCCACGTGTGCCTTTCCTTTAGCAATCCTGATTGCTTCATTAGGACTAGGAGGCTCTGATGATTCTGGCTCGGTAGCACTTGGATCATTCTTTAGCTTTTTGAATCGGTTCTCAAACTTGCTATCAAGCTGCTCTAATTGCTGAAAGAGTTGAGAAGCTATTGCTTGATTGGCTTCTTTGATTTGCTGAGCCATGGCTTTGCTTAGAGCTTCCATAGCTTCAGCTGAAAGCTCCATTGTACCTGAAAGGAAGTCAAAACAACTCACAGTAACTAGTTCTAAGATGAAAAGAAAGGAAATAAAAGCCTAAAAAAAACGAAAAACCTAATCCTACTAGGAATAGGATTCCTAAACTAATCCTAATTCTAACAGGAAAACAGAAAACCTAATCCTAATTCTAATAGGAAAACAGAAACCTAATCCTAACTCTAATAGGAAAATAGAAACTAATCCTAATTCGAATAGGAAAACTCAAAACTAATCCTAATTCAATCAGGAAACGAAACCTAATCCTAATTCAATCAGGAAAACGAATCTAAAACTAAATCCTATTGCAACATGGATTCAAAAATAACAAGAATGAGAAAAGGGTTTAGAGTTTGCTCAGCCGTTTAGGGTGTGCTCAGCCTTTTCAGAACCAGCTCTGATACCACTTGATGTGATTCTCCCTAGGATAGAACTCTGAAAATCGGGGCTAGAGAACTCGGAATCGAATGAAAATTGAGCAGCGGATAGATTGGAGTGTGAGGAACGTGCTGGTAAGTTTTGAGTGGAATTGATCGTGGGGTTTCTGAGATACGATGGCAAACTTGTTGAGAAACTGATGGAATGTTGTGGCAGAATAGATTAGAATAAGATGAGGATGTGATGGAAACTTGTAGGTGACGAAGATGAAGTGATAGAATGGATAGATTTCTGTGATTAGATGAATTTGGTGAAGAATCTCTTGGCTCACAACGTGATGGGAGATTCAGGCTCTAGGATTTCCAGAACCGTGGCTTGAGAGCATGGAAAACTCAATAAGAAGTCTTTTTCAATGATAATACTCTAAAGAAATTTACAGCAAGTTCTGGGGTTTAAATACAACCCTAAAACAGAACAACATGTAGTTTTTAAACCAAAAAACAACATGTAGTTTGAAACTTAAATAAAACAACGAAGCGTTTAAATAAAAACAACGAGGCGTCCCCTAATGGTGCACCTCAAAATCTACTAAGTACAAAACCAGATTGGTTTGTACATTATTCTCCTAATGGTAAGACTCCTAAGTAACTCGCCGTAGTGATTCCATCTGCCTCATTAAAAACCATGAGAGAAAACCCAATTGGGACAAAACTCTCGATGGGAAAAAGAGTACAAACTTCCTCACCTAAGTTACCTAGTTATCATTACCAGGAGAAGTCTTCAAGATGGAGATGTTGAAGACTTGTGCAGCTGCTAGCTCGTTAACTCCTTCTCCAATGAGGGAATGAGCTTCCTTGGCCATCTCCTTTGCTCTGGAACGTGTAATCCGACCCTCTACTTCAGGTGCTGCAGCTGTTGTGTCATCCACGATCATATCAGAAGTAGAGCTTGATTTTTGGAGCTAGCCATGTTCATAAGATCCTTCTGCACATGTGATCTATTTTAGCTAGGTGAAAGGCAACATTATGTCATTTTAACATGAGAAAGTGTTCTAAGGCAACTTAGAGTCGTGTCATAAGTCACAACATTATACTTTTGCCTAAATTGCAAAGACATGTCTATTAGAGAACCCGTCAAGATCTAGTTTGGTTGAGTTATGAAGTAGAGCTTGATCCTTAGCGATAATAATGTTCATATGATCCTTCTACACATGTGATCTCTTTTAGCTAGGTGAAAGCAACATAATATCATTTTGACATGATAAAGTGTGCTAATGCAACATAGAGTCATGTCATAGGTCACAACATT